>JXCR01051222.1:0-59370 GCA_002079205.1 Phalaenopsis hybrid cultivar
CCGCGATGTCCGACGGAGGTGAGGATTTGGGGGTGGGATTCCGGCATATGCCGTACTACACAGCAATGCTGATGCGTCCGGTGAGCGCCGACGATGAGGACAGCCGCGCCGCCATCGCGCAACCGCAGGAGGATTAGCTGATCTTTCCTGTTGGGATTGTGTGATTTATCCTCCGAGTAATTCTCTGAAGCTGTTCGGCGGTATACAGTAATCTTTCTATATGTAGAGCTAAATTTTAAGTAAATGCTGTTAGATGTAGCCGTCTGTAACCCTAACAATAGTTCGTTTTTTCCAAGTGCGCGCTGCTTCATTTGTTTTGACTAGATCCTTTGTAATTTCTAATTTTTGTTGTTGTCATGGATAGTATTGATGAATCTGAATTTCATGTCCAATATATTATATATATTATATTGTAATTTGTATAATATGTATAACATCATTTTACGTGAAATTTGGATGCATTCAGACTAATTGTCCATTTAGGGCGGTGGTGCGGTGATGGTGCCGCATTGCACCACAGTTTTGTTTAATTGGGTAAACTTCTTTTGACAGCTTGAAAAACTCCCGCTAAAATATGTTTATCCCCATCACTTCTGGTTAGGTGCGGTGATAACTTTCTAGTTGTAGTCTGACTTAAAGTATATTTGGGGAGCTCTTGCTTATCCAAATAAATCGCTTATCTTGAAACGCGAACTATAGGTTCGATCTGCATTCCACGTTTAGTGTAAAAAAACCAACTGCGTTTTCGGATAAGCTGCTCAAATGCAGTTTCGAAATGGTGAGACGACGTTTTCAAAATACCGCCGCAACGGATACACTGCCCCAAACAGAGCTTTAAAAAAATTATAATAGCTAACACAATTTTTAAAACATCAGATTATTATTCAACAGTTTCACTGTAGATTTTTAATTAGTTGCAATTGTCCCAAACAAATCAGAAGCATATAATATTTATTAGTGATTATAAATATTTTGTGTTATTTCAAAGCACAATTTAAAGACGATTTAATAATAAATATGACTTAAATCTAACCAAACATAAAAAAAAAAAATTCAATGCACAATCAAATCAAAATTTGTTGCTTTTTGTCTTTTTTTTTTTTTTTCAGGTGTTTCTTCTTTTACAGGACATAAATCTATATTTAATCATCTAATTACAAAATGAATTTAAGAATTTTTTTCCCACAGTCGCTTACGTTTTTATCTCCTTCGCCCTAATGATTGGGGCATTTATGTGCATAGCACCCACAATTCCTATGTATTTATATATCCAACTTCTAATTTTGCTATTTATGATTATATCAATCAAGTCTTTCATTTCATGAGAAAATATCACTATTTTAATTTTAAAAATATGATATAAATGTTTTCATGCATAGGCAGAACAAAATATATATTTAAAAATTGAAATTTTAAGTATTAGATACATAAATACACAAGAATTGGGTGGTATATGTAAATTTTCCTTTTAAGATTTAAGGATTCCTATGAATGATCCTTTTTATTATATTAAATTTTAAATTAACTTATGTTTAAAATAATTAATAAATGATATATTAAGTTAATATGTGATGAAGAGAGTTTAGGATATTAAAAAAAGAAAAGATGAACATGAGATACCTAAGTTTTTTTTTTTTTTTTTGTAAAATATATATTAAAAAAATAATGTGATTTAGAACTCTTTGCTATTCTCTCCAAAATTTCATTTAACGAATGCCATCTATTTATAATTTTCATATGTATATTTTTATTAATTTAGCAAAAAAATATTAAAATACATATCAAATAGTTTTATGATGAGCATTTGATTATAAGAATTTTTGTAGCATTTAATTATATTTAATCAGTGGGAGATACGCTCATTTATCCGCTGAATCTTTCCGATGAGAGTAGCGCTCCGTACCGCCGTCTTCTATTCAGCAACCTCCAGCGTCTCTTTCTCCCGTTCTCTCCCTCGAAACCCTCTCCTACCCCCTCTTCTTCCTTTCTCCGCACTCCTTCGCAGCTTCTCAGACTCCTCCGGTTTACTTCCGCCAATGGTGATGACCACTCCTAATGCCGCTGGAACTGCTGCTGCAGGAGGCGTAGGTGGCGACGGTGGCGGCGGCGGCGGCGGCGGACAGGGACCATCCATTCCATTCTCTTCTTCTATGGAGACACAGTTTGAGTACTTCCGCGACCAGCTGGAAGAGTCCGGAAACGTCCGTGAGCTGATCCGATCAGTGGCCTCGGAGATAGAGGCTGTTCTTCGGGTCATGCATGCGGACCTTCTGTTGGTGCACCAGTCCATCCCTCCTCCAGGTTCGGTGCTTGAGATCCAGATTTAGGTTTTGTTAGGGTTTAGGTTTTTTGATTTGGGATTGCTTTGATCGGTGGCAGAGGTGTTAAAGAAAGCTAATGCTCAGATTGGAGTGCTTAGGGGTCACTATGGACGGCTCGCTGAGATTCTTCGTGAGTGTCCTGGGCAGTATTATAGGTGAGTTCGTGGTTCTTCGCAGTTCGACGGTTTGTGAGGCATTTTTTTTTTCCAGGAAATTTGTTTTTGGTTTTAGCGGTTTTGGTGGTTAAGGTATCATTCTGATTGGAGGAGCGAGACGCAGACAGCAGTTTCTTTGCTAGCTTTTTCANCAGTGTCCTGGGCAGTATTATAGGTGAGTTCGTGGTTCTTCGCAGTTCGACGGTTTGTGAGGCTTTTTTTTTTCCAGGAAATTTGTTTTTGGTTTTTAGCGATTTTGGTGGTTAAGGTATCATTCTGATTGGAGGAGCGAGACGCAGACAGCAGTTTCNGAGTGTCCTGGGCAGTATTATAGGTGAGTTCGTGGTTCTTCGCAGTTCGACTGTTTGTGAGGCTTTTTTTTTCCAGGAAATTTGCTTTTGGTTTTTAGCGATTTTGGTGGTTAAGGTATCATTCTGATTGGAGGAGCGAGACGCAGACAGCAGTTTCTTTGCTAGCTTTTTCACATTGGCTGGGGACGGGAAGCCTACTCACACATGCAGAAGCTGAGAATAAGCTTGGATGTGAGTTATTCTTTTCTTGCTACTTCTTCTGCCATTGTGCCTCCCGCTTGTTTCATTATTTTTTTCGAGCAATGCAATTTTTATTTTGTTTTGTTTTTCTTGTTAATGTGCTTTACTTTTTTTTTAGAATGATTATTAATTTTAGGGCTGTTTGGCTGCAACAAGGATGTAAATTTAGTAGGTTTTGGTAAATCCTGTAAATCCAGAATTAGTACATACATTAAATTCCTGGATTTAGCCGGTAGTGAAGCTAAAGTCGGATTTAAGGGGTGTTGGATTTATGTGTGTGAATCTTGCCATTTGGCCTGATTTACGGTAAATCTAGTGCAAAATGCTTCTTAAATGGATCTACCAAACAACCCCTTAATCTTGGATTTCCTTCCTCTTATCTCGTGCACTTTACTCTAATTTGTGTTGTGAGATTATTTCATGTGGTTTCNGGGTGTTGGATTTATGTGTGTGAATCTTGCCATTTGGCCTGATTTGCGGTAAATCTAGTGCAAAATGTTTCTTAAATGGATCTACCAAACAACCCCTTAGTCTTGGATTTCCTTCCTCTTATCTCGTGCACTTTACTCTAATTTGTGTTGTGAGATTATTTCATGTGGTTTCCGCAAGCATTTTAATGCTATTTTGCATGTATTATTTTCATTTATTATGTTGCATGAGGATTTTAGTATACAATAGTCTTTTGGCATTCATTTTTCTAGGTAGAGACTATAGTTTTCTCTTATTATAGTGAAGATACTATGGTTGTTCCTCATATTGCACTGCAAAAATGTTTAAATCAACTAAGTCAGTTTTCATTTTCTGATTGCTAGGTGCACATTGAGCGTTATTATTGGTCAAACCTATTTTTCAACCTAGAGCTTTTGGTGGAGATCATGAAGATTTATATTTTTTTTTCTTGATTTTACTTCTTCCTTTTGTTTGAATTTGTTTGATTTTTCCATTTTTTTTGAATTCAATCCTTTAGATGTGAGAGGATTGAAGAGAGAAGAAATTTGGAAGATTGAGAAATAGTGACTTCTCAGTTTCTTCAAGAAATTGAGAGAGATGATCTGAATTGGAGTTTTTCCCAAAGAGGGAAAAAATAGGGGGCCTCAGTAACTATTCCATTTTTATAGGTGAAGTGATAGAGATGTGATCACATAGGTTGAGTAAATCTTCATCAAAAGATTTGCCAAGAACAGAAGGCCACTATTGGAGACTTAGTGGTTGAGGAATGAAAAGAAATGAAATTTTATCCAACTATATCTTGAGATCTTTAAAGAGGAGGCTTTAAAGAAAACCGGGGGTGGAAAGTTTGTAGGACCGGATGATATCCTAATTGAAACGTGGAAATATTTAGGAGATTTGGGAGTTTCTTGGTGTACTTAACTTTTTAATATTTTTTTTAAACTAGAAATATGCCTGAAGAGTGGAGGAAGAGTATTTTGGTCCCATTTTTAAGAATAAAGGGGATGCACAAGAATGTACAAATTATAGAGGACTTAAATTGTTGTGTCATACTTTAAAATTTTGGGAGAGGGTAATTGAACACAGGTTAAGACGTATAACAAAGATTTCTCACAATCAATTTGGATTTATGCTGGGTATGTCTACTATGGAAGCTATACATTTATTGAGAGGTTTGATGGAGAAGTTCAGAGATAATAAGGAGGTTCTACATATGGATTTTAATGATTTAGAAAAAGCTTACAATAAGGTTCCAAGAGATATCCTTTGGAGAGTTCTTGAGAAGAAAGATGTTGATATGATTTATATTCAAGTCATTAAAGATATGTATACAAGAGTTGTTACTTGTGTTCAAACAGATGAAGGATTGACCAAATTATTTCCTTTTTTTGTTGGTTTACATCAGTATTGGCTTTAAGCCCATATCTTTTTGCTTTAGTTATGGGTGGTCTTACTAGACACTTACAAGAGGATGTACCTTGGTGTATGTTTTTTGCTGATGATTTCCTTCTCATGGATAATACGAGAGAAAAAATCATGAAAAACTTGAATTATGGAGGTCTACCTTGGAGTCTAAAGGCCTTCATTTGACTATAACTAAAACTGAATACATGCAATGTAATTTTAGTAGTAGTAGCTTTAGTGACAGAAATGTAACTATTGATGATTAATTTATTAAAAGGTGTGAACGCTTTAGATATCTCGGGTCTATTGTTCAAAGTGACGGTGATATTGATGGGGTTGTTGTTAGTAGAATTTCAAGTTGTTTGATCGAAGTAGAATGCTTCGGGCCTATTGGGTGATAGATTAGTGCCGCTTAGGCTGAAAGGAAAATTTTATAAGATGGTGGTGAGACCTGCAATGCTCTATGGCGCCGAATGTTGGCCTTTAAAAGAGACACATACTACTAAGTTAATTGTTGCTAAGATGAGAATGCTTAGGTGGATGAGTGGCTTTAAACTTAGAGACAAAATGCAAAATGAATATATCCGTGATTGGGTTGGTGTAGCTCCAATGACGGACAAAATTAGAGAGAGTCGTCTTAAATGGTTTGGTCACATTAAACGTTGATCATCTGATGATCCGATTTGAAGAGTAAATGTTTTAGATTCGACTTATGTTAAGAAAGACAGAGGTAGGCCTAAGAAGACTCGGACATATTGTATAAAAAATGATTTTAATTTTTTATAATTAAATAAAAATATGACACTAAATAGGATGCAATGGAGAAAAATGATTCATAGCCGACCCAACTTAGTGGGATAAATGTTCTGTTGTTGTTGTATATCTTGAGGTCTTGGAATTTGAGCATGAAATGAGAACCTCAAATTTCAAGTGCAACATATAATGGAGATTCTTTTCAAGGAGATTGCTACTCTTATAACCTTTAAGCCTTAGCTTAAGGTCTTATCATTAAGATATTTTTGAAATTACTCAACAAAGTCTTAAATTTTCTAGTGTCCTCAAATTACTACTCCTAGAGGAGAAGCTTCCACTCGAATTTCACAAACTTTAGTTCTTTATTGGAGTTCCTCTTAAGAATTCTAAGGTTAATGTGATCTTTGTTTCTATAGGTAAGTTGAAGAAGCCAACAACTGCACTAGCGCCNATTAATTTGATGTGTCATATTTTAAAATTTTGGGAGAGTGTAATTGAACACAGGTTAATACGTTTTACAAAGATTTTGCACAATCAATTTGGATTTATGCTGGGTAGATCTACTATGGAAGCTATACATTTATTGAGAGGTTTGATGGAGAAGTTCAGAGATAATAAGGAGGTTCTACATATGGATTTTAATGATTTAGAAAAAGCTTACAATAAGGTTCCAAGAGATATCCTTTGGAGAGTTCTTGAGAAGAAAGATGTTGATATGATTTATATTCAAGTCATTAAACATATGTATACAAGAGTTGTTACTTGTGTTCAAACAGATGAAGGATTGTCCAAATTATTTTCTATTTCTGTTGGTTTACATCAGGATTGGCTTTAAGCCCATATCTTTTTGCTTTAGTTATGGATGGTCTTACTAGACACTTACAAGAGGATGTACCTTGGTGTATGTATTTTGCTGATGATTTCCTTCTCGTGGATAATACGAGAGAAAATGATCTTGAAAAACTTGAATTATGGAGGTCTACCTTGGAGTCTAAAGGCCTTCATTTGACTAGAACTAAAACTGAATACATGCAATGTAATTTTAGTAGTAGTAGCTTTAGTGACAGAAATGTAACTATTGATGATTAATATATTTTAAAAGGTGTGAACGCTTTAGATATCTCTAGTCTATTGTTCAAAGTGACGGTTATATTGATGGGGTTCTTATTAGTAGAATTCAAGTTGTTTGACCGAAGTAGAGGAATGCTTCGGGCCTATTGGGTGATAGAAAAGTACTGCTTAGACTGAAAGGAAAATTTTATAAGATGGCGGTTAGACCCGCAATGCTCTATGGCGCCGATTGTTGGCCTTTAAAAGAGACACATAAAACTAAGTTAATTGTTGCTAAGATGAGAGTGCTTAGGTGGATGAGTGGCTTTAAACTTAGAGACAAAATGCGAATGAATATATCTGTGATAGGGTTGGTGTAGCTCCAATGATGGACAAAATTAGAGAGAGTCGTCTTAAATGGTTTGGTCACATTAAACGTCGATCATTTGATGATGCGATTTGAAGAGTAAATGTTTTAGATTCGACTTATGTTAGAAAGACAGAGGTAGACCTAAGAAGACTTGGGCATATTATATAAAAAATGATCTTAATTTTTTATAATTAAATGAAAATATGACACTAAATAGGATGCAATGGAGAAAAATGATTCACAACCGATCCAACTTGGTGGGATAAATGTTTTGTTGCTGTTGTATATCTTGAGGTCTTGGAAATTGAGCATGAAATGAGAACCTCAAATTTAAAGTGCAACATATAATGGAGATTCTTTTCAAGGAGATTGATACTCTTATAACCTTTAAGCCTTAGCTTAAGGTCTTATCATTAAAATATTTTTGAAATTACTCAACAAAGTCTTAAATTTTTTAGAGTGTCCTCAAATTACTACTCCTAGAGGAGAAGCTTCCACTCGAATTTCACAAAGTTTAGTTCTTTATTGGAGTTCCTTCTAAGAATTTATGTTGAAGAAGCCAACAACTGCACTAGCGACACGTAGAACTCCATGCAAGAAAGTTAAAGATCGAAGTTGAAGAACAAATACACATTCAATTAGGATCGTATAATTTTTATTGAGTTTTTGAAGTGGGGATTCAGAGGAATAGTTCATTTTCTTGCGGTCAAATTTAACATCTCTACTATGTAAAAGATTGCTATATGTCTAAGAATTGGTTGAGTTGAAGTACATCTCTCAAGTACAATTCTTTCATAGTTTCTTGGAGTACTTGAGAAGATTACAATGCATATTAGTGAAGAGAAAATTCGCTTTTTCTTATTGATTCAATTCAAATTGCCTTTACATATAGGAGTCCCTCCTCCTTAGATAAGGAAACTAACTAAATAAATTTAAATAATTTTCTATTACATTGCAAGACTAATTAAGCAAGATTTGGTACAAATATCACATGATATAAATAAGGAGAATAATTCTGTATAAGAGGAAAGACAACAAATTGTAATTTGAATTAAATCTTTCAACACTCCCCCTCAAGTTGACATGAAGATATCTTTCAGAGCCAGCTTGCACACTAAATCGTCGAACTGTTTTTTGTGAAGACCCTTTGTTAGAATATTCGCTGCTTGGTCGTTAGAGGGAGCATACACCATGCAAATATCTCCTTTGTCAATTTTTTCTTCGATGAAGAGTTTGTATATCTCTACGTGCTTTGTTCTATCATGAAGGACATGATTGTGGGCGATGGCGATGACAAATATATTATCACAGTACACCTTTATTGGTGGTGGACTATGAATTTTTAACTCTTGGAGAATTCTTCTAATCCATAGAACTTCACATATCTCATGGGCTACAGATCTGAATTTAGCTTCAGCGCTGCTTCTTGCCACGACACTTTGCTTCTTGCTCCTCCAGGTTACTAAGTTCCCTCCTAGAAAAGTGTAGTACCCTGAAGTTGATCTTCTATCTGTAACACTCCCAACCCAATCTGCATCTGTAAATGCTTTTACCTGTAAGTGCTCATTTTTCTTGAACAATAGTCCTCTTCCGGGTGTTCCTTTCAGATATCTAAGGATCCGATAGACAGTCTCCTAGTGATGAGTATTTGGAGAATGTATAAACTGACTTACCATACTAACAACAAATGCTATATCAGGCGAGTGTGTGACAAGTAGATTAGTCTTCCCACCAGTCTCTGATATTGTTCTTTATTGACACCATCTATTTTATTTGTCACTTGTAACATTTTATTTGATTCAATCGGGGTTTCAGCTGTTTTGCGCCCAAGCATTTCAGTTTCACTGAGTAAGTTGAGTACATACTTTCGCTGATTAATAAAAATCCCCTCCTTAGATCTGACAAACTCAATACTAAGAAAATATTTTACATCTCCCAGATTTTTAATCTCGAATTCTGTGACCAATCTTTCTTTTAATTTTTCAATTTCCCTAGCATCATCTCCTGTAAGGATAATATCATCTATATAGACAATGAGTATAGTGAGTTTACCAGTTTCTAAATGTTTGTAGAACATATTTTTGATTAGCTTGACTCTGAGTGTATCCATATTTTGTAATCACCGTTCCAAACCTCTCAAACCAGGCGCGAGGAGATTGCTTGAGTCAATACAAGGATTTCTTTAATCTGCACACTTTGTCTTCTCCAAACTTCTTCTAAAATCCTAGTGGAAGATCCATGAATACTTCCTCCTCTAATTCACCGTTTAAAAAAGCGTTTTTAACGTCGAGCTGATGTAAGGGCCAATTATTATTTGTTGCTATGGACAGTAAAACCCGAATAGAATTGATCTTGGCTACGAGTGAATGTCTCCTGATAGTCAATTCCATGAGTTTGAGTGAATCATTTCGCTACTAATCTTGCTTTATATCTTTGGATACTCTCATCAGGTTTGACTTTAGTAGTGAAGACCCATTTACACCCAACAACAAACTTGTTTTTTTGGTAGAGTGACAATTTCCTAGGTCCCATTTTTTAATAGAGCATCAATCTCTTTTTTTACTGCTATTCTCCAATTTGGATTACTAAGAGCTTCCTGTATTGTTCAGGGTTCAAACAGATTAGAAATTTTTGACAAAAAAGTTTCATGCTTGTGTGAGATTTTTTTGTAGGATAGATATTTCGAAATGGGATATTTGGTAGTACAAGAATGTGTTCCTTTTTTAAAGGTTATAGGAAGATCCAAATTCATAACATCTGAATCTTGAGCTTCTGTTGGTGAAAAAGTAAGATCAGGATAAAAAATTACATGTGTTTCTTGAGGACCATCATTCAGTTCTTCAGATTGGGAGGGAGCTAAAGATTCAGTTTGAACTTTTTTTCTTTTATGGAGCCTTTTTTTGGAATAAACAAGAGGTGCAGCTGTTGTATTATGTGGTATTTCTCCCCCTGTATTAGAAAAGATTTTTTCCGGCGTCTCTTGACCATGATTCTTCTTATTTTCAACAACTATTTCTGGTTCTTTGTTTTCACAGACCTCAGGTGTACTTGATGTTACAACAATTTTTGGTAATGGATTAGAAAATTGCCAAAAATCATCTTCTCCATCTTTATTATACTCCCTCTGAAGTGGATTTTTGTGAAAGAAAGAAATTTTTTCTATGAAGATCACATCCATATTAGTGTAAATTTTTTTGGTGATAGGATTAAAGCATTTGTAACCCTTTTTGTTTGTGGTATATCCAAGAAAGATGCATTTTTCAGATTTTGGATCTAATTTTGATCAGCAATTATTTGGAATATGAAAGAAACATGTCCATCCAAAGATTTTTAAAGGAATATTTGAAGGCATTCGTAGACTTAGAAAACTATTTTTCAGTTTTTTTAAAGAAGTGTATATTGTAAAACTCGAGTTGACATTCAGTTTATTAGATATGATGCTATTAAAAGAGCGTCCCCCATAAATATTTATGAACGTTCATTGAAAACATGATGGCCAGAGCAACCTCAAGTAAATGCCTATTTTTTCTTTCAGCAATTCCATTTTGTTGTGGAGTGTCATGACAAATAGATTGATGAATTATGCCTTTGTTTATTAAAAATTTCTCTAAACATTCATTAAAATATTCAGTTCCATTGTCAGATCTAAGGATGCATATTTTAGTTTCAAATTGAGTTTCAATCATGTTGTAAAAATATTTAAAAAGTTTTTCAACTTATGATTTTTTGCTTATAAGATAAACCTAACATATTCTGGTGTGATCGTCAATAAAAGTCACAAATCCCTTTTTCGCCGATAATGTCTTGACTTTTGGAGGTCCCCAAACATCACTGTGGATCATGTTAAAAGGTTTTGAAGGATAGTATGATTTTGGAGCAAAATTTATGCAATGACTTTTTGCTAAATAACATGTTTCACATTGAAGTAATGCACAATTAACACCCTTAAACAAATTAGGAAATAAATGTTTTAAATTAGAAAAACTTGGATGACCTAGTCTAAGATGAGATTCCATTATTTTCTCTAATGCAGGGTTCGACCTCACACTGCTGTAGGCTTCAACCTTTTTTTCCTAGGAACAGTCTCCTCAAAGTAGTAAAATCCTCCTATCTTTTTAGCTCTCCCAATCATCATCCCCGACTTCTGGTCCTGAAAAACACAAGAGGATTTACAAAAAATTATACGACAGTTAGAATCTTTTGAAAGTTTGTTGACGGAGAAGATTACATTTGAGTTTTGGAACATGAAGTACAGATTTAAGACCTATACTTTTGGACAGGTTAATGTTTTCTTTTCCAGTAATGGAAGAGAAACTACCGTCAGCAATATGAACCTTTTCATGACCAGAACATGAAATGTATGAATGAAATAAATAGTTTAAATTTGTCATGTGATCAGAAGCTCCTGAATCAATAATCTAAGAGTTTAATTGTCTACCTGCATGTACCATTGAACAATTTGGAGTACCAGTAGCCAAACTGGGGTTTAGCAGATTCAGGAGTTGATCGATTTCTCTTTGCTAAATGGGCTAGTTTGTTCGACAACAGTATTAGCAGAAGGTGGCTTGCGGTTTCTTAGCTTCAAATCTGCAGGTTTACCGTGGAGGTACCGGCATGTTTCTTTAGTGTGTCGTGGCTTGTTGCAATGATCACCCCACACCCGTGGTTTCTCCTCATTCTTCTGTGAATATGGAACAGTCCGTTTGCTGATATGAGCCTCCGATTGAAATGTCGAAGTCTCAGGTATGCTGGTAGGAGTGAATTTCTTGCTGAGCATTACTCCTCTTCGAGTTTCTTCGCGGCGAACTTCTAGAAAGCCTCATGGATTGAAGGCATGTGACTTCTTCCAATAATTCTGCCCCTAACCTCATCAAACTCCTCAGTAAGTCCAACAAGAAATTTAAAAATTTTATTTGCATCAACAATGGTCCTATATCTACTAGCATCATCAGGATACTTCCACTCTTGATCATTGAACAGGTCAAGGCCTTGCCATATTCTCTTTAAAGAATTAAAGTATTTTATGACAGAGTCATTGCCTTGACGAATATCACCAAGTTTCAGGGAAAGTTCATAAACCTGAGATTGGTTACCCATATTTGAATACATTTGGGCCACATTCTCCCAGAGTTCTTTGGAATAGACTAACACATGTAGTTTCCGCCTATCTCTTCTTCCATGGAGTTTACCAATCATGTCATTATCATCGAATTTTCTGCATCCCAAGTTGCGTAGGATTGTAGCGGCTGGCTTACGGACTTCTCCTGTTATGTAGCCTATCTTCCATCTTCCACTAATGTACATCCTCACCGATTGTGACCAGCGTAGATAATTATCACCATTGAGACGGATTGTGGTGATCTGGGCTGGATGATTTTCGGTGGTGGTTCTAGAGTAGGGTGGTGCGGAAGCAGATGACAGGGTAAAAGGCTGGGTAGAAGTAGCAGAATCATTTGTATTTTCAGACATGATAAAAATTGTGCGGCTTTGCAAGTGATAGAACAGTGGAGAGGCAATGTTTCGCGAATTGCGAGCTTGTGGGCACCCAAGCAGATTAGAGCAGCAACGACGAAGCATAAGGCGTTGTTTGCGATCCCGACTCTTATTTCCGTCAGCAGCGTCGCTCGCGCTTCCTCGCCTTTTTCAGTTCGAAGAGGGAAAGCTCATGCTTCCGTCACCGAGAGACGATCTTCTTCACGCCGCTTCTGTCACCGAGAGACGATCTTTTTCATGCGAGACGATCTTCTTCACGCGAAAGGTGGGATTCTCCGGGATTTTTTCTTTTTTTTTTCTCCCGCTCTCATACCATAAAAAATAGAAATTGAAGAGAAAATTCGTTTTTTCTTATTGATTCAATTCAAATTGACTTACATATAGGAGTCTCTCCTCCTTAGATAAGGAAACTAACTAAATAAGTTTAAATAATTTTCTATTACATTGCAAGACTAATTAAACAAGATTTGATACAAATATCACATGATATAAATAAGGAAGGAGAATAATATCTGAATAAGAGGAAAGGCAATAAATTGTAATTTGAATTAAATCTTTCAACATATTACAATGCATATTATTTTAGATTTTCATGCATCTACTATTGTTGGTTCATCTTCCACCAATCACAAGGGAGAATGGCTCCTTCTCTCTAAAGACAAACACAATGATCAAGCATGTAGCTTCAGGGTATGAGGGAAGGCCCCACCAATCCGAACGATAGAAGCGGACAAACAAATAACTCTCCCTCCACCACCCAAGGACGTTTATACTATTGTATCATCTTAGCCTTTAAAAGATGCCAACCGAATTGAAAGAAAGAAATTTGTAAATGTCAAAGAAAAGCCTGCTCTCCTTCCAGCTCCTCATAATTAGGGATTTTATGCCTAATTTGGCAATAAAGAAGAAAGTTATGCATGATGTCTCTTTTTGTGATGATTATTTCTATTTCTTGCGATAATGTTTTTTATGATTTGTATTCGCTAGTAACTTGAATGTTGTCTGCAGTATAAATCCTAAAACCTAAGATATTCAATATGATCGAGGGAGCTTATTTTCTTCTTTACTATCTCTAGTTAGTTATAAGGGGTTGAACTTGATCAGTTAACATGTATATATACCGGCGCTTTCATATATTATATTTTATTTGTATTTTTCGTTTCATTCAATACATTTCTATGATAAACCTTGCATAATATAATTAATCTAACAAGTTAAGAGACATATATCATTTGTTTCAATACCGACAATACATTCAATAGAAAAGATAAATGATGATTGAATTTGTAATAACAACTAATTGAAAAAGTTTCGATATCATTTGTTACAATTTACTTAGAAGAAGCAATATTATTACTATAAATCAGATATATAAGTACCCACTGTAAATCCAGTAGACTTGATTTCCCCACTATAATCTTTACTCAACCTCCATCTACAGATTAGACATTCTTATTAATAAATTTATACATTTTTTTTAACATAATTTAATCACCTTTTCTAGTGATATAATTAGTGTTTACAAACCCTCAATTTAATATTTAACATATCATTCCGATCAAGCTGCTAATCTTATAATTTTATATCAAATATTAGATATTATAACATTTTTTTAAATTTTTTTTACGTTGCCCTCTTTAATTTATATAAGTCTTAATTAATTTCCACTATTATTCAATTTTATAACCCATAATTAATATTTGCTTATTTCTTCACATTTGTATTGCTAAATACTTTATCGGTTACAATCTTAGTTCTATCATTATTTGCCATGAAGGTGTTGAGCTTAACCCATCAATGATTAAGACCATTCTTGATATAGAAGCAGTGAGGGGATTTGCTCAGTTGATATTCCTTCAAGGCAAAGCTTGCCTTTTGTGATGATTCATTTTAAACATGTCCAATGGATGTTATCCTTTTACCATGCTTGCTAAGAAGAATTATTGATACTTTATACAGTTACATGGGATGAATTGCTTGAACCCTTTTTAACTTGGGTTAATGAAAACAGCAAGGATAATGTTTTATACCATCTTAAAAGTTTCGCAGCCTTTAAGAAGCATGGTATTGCATTAATTCTCATGATGCTAATTCCACAACACTATGTTCTTCCGCACAAGATCAACAATATATTCATAGTAAATTAGCAACATTATCAAGATATTTAGTTCATTGGTGTATGACCCATTTCAAGTTCAACATTAATTTTGTTGCTTGTCGGGCAATCAAAGACATGCTTTAGATGATTCCCTAGTAGCCTATTTAATTTTTATGGATTCTCCACTCATTGATATTCTGTTTGGTGAGCACATCTCAAGTATAGTGGCCTAAGATTTCGTTTCTTGGGAGTTACACTTTGATGGGGCAACTTTAATGAGGTTTTAAAATCTGGACCAACTTTTTAAAACAAAAGCATACTTGGGCCTTGTTTTAAATATCTCAAGTTTAGCATCCTTTATTATTCCTATTGTCTCTCAAATCCATACATGAACAAAGAAGAAATATTAAAAACTTTGGTTATTGGCTTTAGATTTTGTCATTCATACGAGTGTTCAATGAATTAGGATTACGGGAAATCCACGACCCTTTAAATTGATGAGATCTTTAGATTCCTCAAGCTTGAGCTCCTTCTATACCATCGATGTATTATGAAGCTGTTGCAATCTAATGAAATAATTTGGGCTTCTTCACTTTATTTTCAACCATTACGTTGCACGTGCGGGCTCTATTTGAATAAGTTGAGTGATTAGTTTGGTATACTGGTGGCCCACCAATCCCACCCCCCACAAAAACCAAAATCACACACACACACACACGCGCTATAATGATATATGGATTTTATCTTTTTATATTGGTCGGCTCTTAGTAAACATTCTTATATCCATGTTTTTCACAAAATCTATTGAGTTGCTGTGATATTTTCCGTCTGACACCTTGGCTATCACGCCTTATTGTGCTACCCTAGATAGATTTTCTGCAATTTTCCAATTTTTAAATTTTTTTTTTATACTTGCTGCTGAGGTGCCTTCGTGCTCATCATATATGGTGATAGCACTCCACCAAACACTAATTTTGAGTTATATGTGCAGTGGATGCTTCAGAGTTTGGCCTGGACATTGAAGACTATCTTACAGGTTTCTGACTTTGCACTTTCTTCAAAATTTGCATTAGCTATTCAATTATTCCGTGTGTTTTGACAATGGTTTCCAACTCACGACACCAAAGTTTGATCAATCAATGTACACGAAAGCTAAAACTGCACTAAAGGTTCTGTAAAACCTTGGGCACAAACCTAAAATAGCAAAATGCAGTGAAAATTGCAGAAATCCAGCAATCTCTTAAATAAGCAAATATGAAGAAATTCATGAAGAAAATTCCAGAAATCAGTTTTTGTAAGAATATAGTAAAATTGGCTACTTGTATGATTCAAACATATATCCATGCAATTCTATGGCGTCATTTGACTATACTTTTCTTTGATCTAGCTAGTAGAACTGTTAAATTTTAATTGCACTATATGCAAGCATTTTATCATAAATTGAGGAGATGAGATGGCCATGAAACTTTCTCATCCTTGATGGTTCTTTCCATGTTCTCATTGCTAATTGATGTTTTATGTCTTAGGATCTAGGGTTTACACATATCTATCATGTAAAGTCAAAAATAATTCTACCAAACAAACAAATTTTACAACTCAATTTATTAATCTAAACATTTTCTCGCTATGTTCAATGAAAAATCATAAAACAATAATGTTTTTTGGAGAAGGATCATTCACCTTCTATGAGAAATTAACAACAACAAATTTAGGGATCCTATAATAGAAGGTAATTAAATATGATAAAATTTAAATCACACTTTCTACCAATAACGTAAAAATTTAGTAGATGACTTAAAAACGAGAGAAAGAAAACGAGGAAATTCATCAGAAGTGGCATGCATCATACTCATTCGAGAAGATGACTTCCTTCATACTTTCGAGTCTTTTACTTCATCAATAGAGTTGAGTCCCAAAAGAATAATGAAAAAAAAAAAATTCTTAGTATTCAATGATTTTATTTGTATATATAGTCATCTGATAAGAATAAAATAAACATAAAAATGCAACTGTTGAAAGAAGGACTCTTGGGAATCACATAGATTTCATTAGCGAATTCTTGGAGGAGCTGAAAGAGCTGTAAGGTCCACCTTTGCTGTATGTAGTCTTATAAAATAGAAAAAAATCCATGTCTGCTAAAGTGTCAACGTTATAGTTATTGCTGTATAACAAGCTGCAGAAGAATCCACACATTGACATAACTTGCAAGAATAAGCGCTGAAGACTACATCAATTTTTCCCTAATTGGAAAAACTAGCTCTTTATATATTGGAAAATTTACATACCAACCACACAATTCTTATGGGTGTACATTATCAAACACCTAAAGTTTGATTGTTGCATTTATAATATATTGGTATTATAAACCTATGCATAAAACACTGCATTTAACTTTTAAAATGTTAGTAAAAGTAGTTCTTTTGATGTGATGTTAAAGATTTGAGTGTGATGAATGCAAATATTAAATTTTGTGTTAGATATGTAAATACAAAAGAATTGCGTGGTATGTATTTTATATTCATCCAACATATTTTGGGAGTATTTTATAAAGATATCCATGGATGATTACCTCTAGGATTTAGGTAACCTACTTACCTTGCTTTCCTTACCACTACATCAAAGTGGTTTGATGCCTTTCAAATGAAGCAATTATTTGTATTGGAATTTAGGGATTTTTTGTTTTAGTATATTTTATTATTAGTTTTTTTGTATTTCTAGAATCTAGTATTATTGATATGTCATTATTTATATATTTTTTTAATTTTTATAATGCGGAGTTATGGTCGGTTTTATTATGTTCCTAGTATTGGGGCCATCCTTCTCATTTTATGTTGTAATCATTATCTATTAAATTGTAGAGAAATAATTTTTTTCTCCTCCAAAAAATTATATGGTATCAGAGTCCACTTTTTGCATGCGAAATGACGATCTAATCCTATGTAGATTCTATAACCCCTCCCCTCTCGGGTGTGCGATACAGTTGTGATTTGTGCTCTATGGGAAGAGAACGATTGGATCGTAGAAAACCCCTCACGATACAGTTGTTGGAAGACATTGAATAGATCACGATATAGTCGCCATTAAAGCTCATCGGGAAGAGAACTACTTGATTGCGGGAAGAACGACTGAAGCGCGATAGAACCCTTACAATACGGTGGTGATTAGAACCAGCTGAGAAGGCAACGCGTGGATCGTGACAAGCCCTTCGCGATACAGTCGCGTTCGGAGTTAGCTAGGAAGGAAATGGGCTGTTCGCGACATTCAAAGATCCGACCTCTATCTTTCCTCTATCGTCAAAATTGCGCAGGTTGAGCTTTCAATGATGGGATTCGTTTCAGTATGGGCTTTCTTCGCCACCTCTACTTATCTTTCTCTTCCGTTTTTTTTTTATTATTCAACTGTGAGCTTCTCGACGTGCTTCTTATCTGCTGGTTTCTCCTTAGTCTTCATCACCATTGGATTTTGTAATTCTAGAGAAAGAGGACATGTTCTTTTTGTTCCTCATCTAGTTTCTATAGAGAAGACTTCAATTTCTGAGTACTGTGAGCCGAAGAATTGAATTGAATTGAATCGAAAGTAGGTCTATTATATACTCAATTTGTCTCAACCCCTTCCATTTCTTCTCCAATGGAGTTGCCTCCATCAACTTCTCTACTCAATTTTAAGCGTTAAAATAATTGACGATTGAAATCTTCTCTCCTCTGATGATGTACAAGTTGACGATGTCTGACTCCCAAAGAAGTTCTACTGTTTTTATTAGTTCTAACAATTCCAAAACCAATTCGCCCTAGTCATGGTGGTGCTAGCATTGCAAAAAAAATCATGTCATACGAATGTGTGGGCTATTTTTTTTTTTTTGAAAAAAAATTTTAAAATTTAAATTTAATTATATATATATATATNAAAGCATAAGAATAACCCGGGATGTCGGTGAAGCATCTCAACAAAAGAAGTTTGAGCCACAAAAATTATGGTTTTCCCCCTTGAGTATTGAAAATTGAATCTCTACCCAAGAAGGAATATGCATCGCTTAACACACACTTTTATTGGTGTCGGCTATTTTTTTTCTTTGAAAATAAGATTTTAAAATTTAAATTTTGTATAATATATAATGTAATTTTAATTTTGTGAAAATGGTATTATTTTATTATTTTTGAAAAATATTGAGACCGAATAGACCCCATATATCTAATAGTTTAAATAGCTGAGCACGATACCTTAAATGATATATCATCTTGAAGGATGAACATATCACTCATTGGTATGCTTAACTATCAAAACTTAAAAGTTTATGACTCTATTTTGGTCTGCGAAATTTATAGTCGATAAATTTTCCTATCTAATATACAGATTAAACAGGGTTTAGATTAATATGGGTTCTTAATTTCCTATAGAGTCAAACCCGTATAATTAATTACATCCCAAATGACCAGAGTCATTTGAGAAAACTCTCGATAATGATCAGAGGTTTCGTCTTCAAGAATTTAACGTTTCGGTTTCCACGATTACTTATAGGAAAAGTCAAGTGGGATATGTTCAAATAGGAACAATTATTTTTAGAATCAAAAGGAGCAAAAGTAAGAGATGTCGAAGATACTGAATAAAATTCAGTGACATCTCAAACTAACCTATGACTTGACTTTATGTCTTTGAAAGAGAAATTATTTGATGTTTTAGTCTAGCAAATTATTTAGATATTCGGGACTTATGTCTACATTTCATATGTAAATGACCCAATGAAATATGAGGAATTATGTCGTACCAGACGACGACCCTGAAATCCTAAAAATTTTAGGACTTATGTCGTGCGATATAAAATTATAGAAATTCTTAAAAGATAGTATATGAGATTTTACGTTGTGTCAGACGAACGACCTCGTCGTTCTATAGGTATGTTATTTAAATCTATTGAAGCTCGGTTGAGATTTCTGTCTCCATCTTTTGTTATAGTCCCGACTGCTTCCCGGGGATGAATCGTCTATCGACTATGTCGTTATCTCGTTCTGAGAAATGGATGAAGAAAATATAAAAAAAAAACATGCATCGAACGGCCTATCCTAGGGGATTGTATGAACATACTAAAAAGGTAGTAACTAAAAGCAAGAGTATAGACAAATGTATATAACAGTGCAATAAAAAAGAAAAGAAGCTATGTAACAAAATACGGTAAAGAAAGGTACAAAGAGCATGTAGAAAGGTACAGTAAGAAATGTACAGTAAGTAAAGAACTATGTAATAGGAAAAGTAAAAAAACTAAAACAACTAAAAGTTTACCTGGTTAATTCTGACAAAACTACAAAACAAATTACAATTGCATAATATAAAGGGATTAGATAAACATTTGCAGATTATAAAAGAAAAGTTAAATGATAAGCATATGAAAATTTAAGGTGGAATATATGATTTTAATTCAGGGTTAGGCTCATACTAAACTTCTTTTCTCTTTTATCTCGATCCCACAGACAACTGAAATATCGAAGTCAACCTATCAATATCAACTAGAGGTCACCAACAAATCACCCTTATAATCGAGTAGCCCTAAACCCTATCATTTAATGGATGTGTAAATCTAAATAGTATCTGGATTTATTTTATTAAAGATATAAAGTATCTATGTGAGATAGTATCTGAACTTATTGAGGTGTAGTGCACCTATATGTGATGTTAAGATAAGTGATATGTAGTATCTGAACTTATCAATCAACAATATACAGCGTGGCGATGTCTAATGAGTGATATCTATTATGTAATACCTGAACTTTCAAAGGAAATGTAATATCTATCCTTGTAGTATCTGTCGTGTAGGGTGCGATGTGTAATATTTATTGTGTAGTGTCTATTGTCTATCGTGGTATTTGTTATGTAGTATCTAGACTTATCAGTTAAAGATACGTAGTGTCTGTTCTTTTCACAAGTGTAGTACCTGTGGTATCTGTTCTTTTGTAACTAGTTCCCAAACCTTTTGAAGAAGGGTTATGGCTACCGACGACTTAAGGGAGTGAAAGGGCATCTCATTAATTGAATATTGATTTTTTATATTTTCAGCTATAAAAAAGCTGATCAATAGTTCTTTGTATCATTGTCTGTTATCCCGCACCTCGAACTTATAAACCACCTTAATGTTTCATAGGCTCTTTTGAATGAGAGTTTGTTATTCAAATGATGAAATGAAAAGTATAAATTCCCAACATGAACTTTCACGATTTCCAAATCCAAATTAGGTGAATAAAGAAAACTTGCTATAGCATCTCTCCAATAGCTAAAAGAACTAGCTGTAGCTCTCCCAACAAATATCAAAAGGGACATTAAATTGTAGTCAATCCAACTCAAATGATCAGGCATTTCAATTTTCCTAAAATATCAAACAAATGGATGTACCATCCAAATCTTTTTCACAACTAGGAAAGATGGCTAGTGGAGGGCCAACAGAGAAGCAAATCCTCAACACAACACAAGAATCCACCCACCAACCAGTCCGGATTCAACAACATAAGAAACAACCAAACTAACATAATAGAACCCTCACATAACAGGTTTCGGGTAGAGCAACAGGGAAATAATCAAATAAAGTTAGAGGATCCCTCATATAACAGATTTCAGGTAGACCAACAAAGAAACCATCAAGCCAACATAACAAGAAGTCTAAATGGGTGTTTTCGGGTAAGGCAGCAGAGGGAAACAACTAAATGAACATGAAGGAACCCTCCTTGATATGCCATAGAATTTAATCCTGTAAATGAATTGTAAATCGAGCAATTAAAAAATATTTATCCAATAATTGACAACAAACTCATTCGTAAGCTCTTTGAAGCTTAAATCGAATCCAAATAACACGAAATTTCACTTTATACACAATTTCTATAATTCTCTAAATAATATAATTACAATTTCCCCATTATGAGTAATCCTTTCAGATTTCAACGACTGCACGTTTAAACCAAAGAGTTATACCATTGTAATGAAGTAGGAACAATCCTGGACATAAAAAAATTCTTTTTAAATCCATTGATTAAAACAAGATACGAAATCTAAGTATAATTCAAAACCCATTTAAGCAAAGTAAGAGGGCACATTCCTCCAGGATTTCAATCTATGCATTTCTCGGAAATCCAACTTTAACATGATGGCAAAGATCACTAGGTCAAATTGCTACTAATGAATGAGAATAGATTTACATGCATACCACTCAATTTTAAGGCAGCAAGGAAAACCGAACCCAACAAGGGGCTAAAGTACAAGCTACCACTTGATATCTTTCATGAATGAAGGAGAGCCAAAGGGTAGAATCGAATCCAACTGGTGGCCAAAACCAAACCATCATCAAATAAAACCGATCTCAGCAAGGGGGCAAAACCCAAGCCACCATTAAACAAAATCGAGCCCAATAGGAACCTAAAAAAAAATCGAGCAATCAAAAGAGCCAAAACTGAGTAAAAAAAAAAAACGAAACCGAGCCACCAAAGGTGGGGCAAAACTGAGCCATCAGAGAACAGAATCAAGCCCAACAAGGGGCGAAAATTGGGCCATTACTCAAGATACTAAAGCAGATATCCAAAACACCAAGTAACTCCAATGTATATTCGAATAGGAGCTGTAATAGCAAAACTGAGATACTAAAGCAAATTTCAAAACCAGAAAATGATTTCTAATCATGTATCCGAATAAAGGGCATCAAGAAGAGCAGGAATTAAGCTTCTGAAATAATTATTTAAAACCAGAAATAATCTCCAACATATGTTCGAACAAGGGGCAGCAAGAAGAGCAGGAACTAAGCCCCAAAACTAATTATTCAAAACCAGAAATAATCTCCAACATATGTTTGAACAAGGGGCAACAAGAAGAGCAGGAACTAAGCCCCAAACAATTATTCAAAACAAAAAAAAATCTCTAACATATGTTCGAACAAGGGGGCAACAAGAAAAGATCAAAGGAAGAAAACCCTTGCTATTAAAACTTCTTGTGATTAGTAGCGAATTTCGGAACAGAAAATCTCGAGCAAAAAAAAAATCATCTCAAAGCAATTTCATAAAATTCTCAAGAAGGCATCCAATCAAGTATAATCCACATAACTAAACCAATGTCTCCCTAACTTTAAGCATGGTGGAAATCTAACTATTTCAAGGGTTCCGCATTAAAGAAGATAGTTCCAAAACTATCTAGAAATACAAGCTCATATATCCACCGCCTTTAAGCAGTCTAGAAATTAATTCAGAATCCCAAACTGATTCAAATTGAATTCCATACTATGATAGAAGAAAATCTTCCAATCATAAGGAATATTCCACAATTACACAATAGAAGAAAGTGAAATTATGAAATTCTTACCTCCACACGTTTGTTGAAGTAAGAACTTTAAAAGATTGAAGAAAGAAGAAGGTCGTGAGATAGGATTTCAGAAAGAAACCAGTTCCTCCAATGTTCGCCTCCAAAACTTTCCACAAACTCGTGATACTCGAAGCCAAGGAAATTTCAGAAAACATAGAAGAAGTTCAGAGGTAATAGAAAATCCAAATCCAAGAATAAATCCCATCTTTTTAAATCTTACCCACAAGGGGGTATTTATAGCCATTGAGAGGGCAGGGGGCTCACGGCAAGAAAAACACCCCAAACTCAAGAACGAGAGGGCTACCAAAATCCTTGTGCGGGAAAAGCGGTTACAAGAAAGTGACCGACAGAGCGACCGGCGGCGAAAGTCGGTTAAGGCCGACGAAGAAAGAGATGACCAGGGAATCAGAAGGAAACTTTGAGATTCAGTCAAGAGAAGAGAGGGGAGAAAGAGTTCGACTACGGCAAGAACGATTTCGAGAGGAGGGGAGGAACGTGTGTGAGGGAGCTTATATTTAGGATTTTAAAACCCTTTTATATAAAAAAATATTATTATTATTATTTTTATTAAAAGAAAATATCAAATTTTGTGCAAGCGCGGCGTCCCAATAAAATAGATGTCCTTTCTAGTTAAAATCGACGTTCCGGACGCGACGATGTTTCTGTTTAGTCATCCGGGGTCACCCGGACAAGTCCGTCAAACATCGTACCAATTTAACTTTAATTCGCACGTGTTGTGGCAAAAGAAGTTATTTTGGTCTAATCAGAGCTGTTTAACGAGCAAATTGCTGACCAGTCCTCGCCTAAACGACAACCATAGTTAAACATATTGCTCTCGGCAGAAAGTCAAACGTCGAACGTCGTGGTGTCTACCTATGTCTTTCAAATTCCTGTAGGAGCTCAAGTTGAGCTTCAACATGTCGGTTTTTCAATTGACTTAATCGAATGTTGAATATTTGAACCCGTTTATATGAAACTTCAAAGAGCGAAGAAATGACTCGATTTTCTAAATATTGTAGGTTCCGTTCTAGTCCTCTATGAGAGTTAAATAGGAAACCCTAAGGCTAGATTTTAGGCTCTTGGAAAAGGGAAAGAAAGAAAGACCTCAAAATTGAGGTCAACATAATGAGACATGTTGGAAGCTTCATGGTAAACCAGCAAACTTAAAATCAAAATCTAAACTTGTAAACCAGCAAACTTAAAATCAAAATCTAAACTAGGAAGTCATGTCAACCAAGCCACTGTTGATGAATTCAAGAGTCTTCTACCAACTCAGATGCAATATATTCATTAAGGAGCAATAAGAGCACCTAGATAAGTTGTCTCAATCTCCAAAATTATCGCTGGCCCCATCTTGCTCTTTAATACAGAAATGTAACTCTCTAGTTGTTGAATTGTTATGTGTTAACTCTAAATTTATTCATTCTTGAATAATTGATTCCGATGCAACTGATCATATGATTGGTTGTTCAAAATTATTCTCATTTTACAGACTCTGTGCAAACAATAAATGGGTCAAAATTCATTAGCCAGAGATAGCAGTGTTCAAAAAATTCTGGAGTAGGTTAAGGCAAACAGTTTAAAGGTCTGTATTAGACAAGATGGCTTATTGAAATATAAAGGCAGCGTTTATGTTTCAGAGGTTGATAATTTGAGACGGGAAATTCTTAAGGAGGTACATTTATCTAGCTATACTATTCACCCTGAGAGTCATTAAATGTACTGGAATCTTAATGAAATATTTTGGTGGCCGTGATTGAAGAGAAGCATGATAGAATTTGTGTTTAAGTGTCGTACAAGTCAGCTAGTGAAGGCATAACATCAACATTTTGGTGGTTGGTTATAACCTTTACCGATTCCAGAGTGAAAACGGGAGATTTTTTGGAGTTCGTGATTGGGTTTGCTTGGATCACGTCAAGATTGTGATGCTATTTAGGTAATTGTTTATAAATTAAGTCTGCCCATTTTTTCCCCATTAGACAAACATATCCTGTTGAGTAATTAGTCAAATTATATGCGGATTAAATTGTGAGATTGCATAGAGTGACAAAGTCTATTGTCTCCAAAAGAGATGATAAATTTACTTTCAGATTGCGGAAGAAGATTCAGGAAACCTTCGGTACCAGATTGACTTTCAGTACAGTCTTTCACTCTCATACTGATAGCCCGTTAGAAATGCTTATTCAAAATTTGGAGGATCTACTAGGGTTATGTGTTCTTGATTTTGGTGGATGATGGAAATCAAATATACCTTTAGTAGAGTTCGCTTACAATAACAATTATCAGATTAGTATTGAGATAATTCTATATGAAGTTTTGTATGGTAAAAAAGTGTAAAACACATTTATGTTGGGCTGAAATAGGTGAACGAAAGATAATTGAAGTTGATGTCATTGAGAAGTTTAGCCTGATCAGAGGCAGATTGAAGGTAGTGAATAATAGAAAAATGAAATATTATGATGCTAAGCACATACCAGTAGAGTTTGAAGCTGAAGAATTTGTCTTTATCAAAGTTAGTCTTTGAAGGGTGTGCAAAAATTTGAGAACAACAGGAAAAATGAGCCCCAGACATATTGGTTCATATGGGATTGTTGAGAGGATTGAAAACGTGGCAAACAAATTGGTTTTATCAGTTCATTTGCAAGGAGTACATAATGTTTTTCACATTTTTTCACTGAGAAAATATATTGCAGATGAGTTTAGTAGGTTGATATCCGATTGAGTTGATATTCATCCTGATTTGACATATTGAGGAGCTTGAATGAATGTTGGATTATGATTTAAAGAAGTTTCGTAATAGAGATGTCCCATTTGTAAATATTTTATGGAAGCACAAATCAAAGGATAGTGCTTTGGAGAAATTTTTGATATGGAAGAAAGATATTAACAACTTTTCATTTGAGGTATGATTTTTTTCACGATTATTTTCAAATTTCGAGGATAAAATTTTTATACGGAGAGGAGATTGTAATAAATGAAATAAAAAAAATAAAAAAAATCGGTTCAACATATAGCCATCAAGTGGTTCGACTATTGGAAGTCGAAAGGATCTCTTTTTGTTTATAGCCTACAAAGATCGGGTGAGAACGAGAAAGAGAGGAGAGTGGAAGAAATAGAAGGAAGGCATGGTTGTTTCTATCCCTAGCTTGCAGTTTCGTTGAGGAGTTTCAAATCCGACACCAATGCCGAGATGAAGAGAAGCCGTCGTGCCCTAATACGAAAGAAGAAGGGCGGGAGAAACCATGTCAACAACAAAAGTAGAAGAAAAAGAAGAAGAAAAAGAAGAAAAAAAAAGAAGAAGAAAAAGGAGAAGAAGCCGAAGGAGGAAGGATTGTGCGACTTTTCCCTACCATGTGACACATACCGTGCTCGATCGACCAGGAGCTGTGAGGGAGGAGATTGGTTTGCCGTTAGGGTTGCAGTCGAGACCCCGTGCCCAACCATGTGAAGGGAGGAGGCGGTGTTGTGTTGGTGTAGAGTCATGCCACGCTCGAAGGAAGAGAAGCTCATTCCCTTTCAGAGGAGAAGAAGCTTACGTGCTGCGAGAAGTGAGAGCTTGTGCGTGCGTGTGTGCTCGGACGAAGGACTTAAAGGTAAGTTTAAGATTTTTAATTAAATTAATAATGTGTGTGCGCACACGCGTGTGAATGTGCACACGCGTGTGAATCTGGACTCTAAGTATAGAAACTTCAGCTTGAACGGAGAAAAGTTGGTGAAGTGTGCGAGCTAAGGGAGGAAAGAGATCAAATAGAGAAACTTATAAGGTAAATATCAATAATTATGTTGTTATTAGAATAAATGATAAACTTCTTTAAATTAATGTTATTGAGTTTTATTCAACTATGACGTGTGAAAGAAGATTGATAAAACTTTGGGTTTATAGGAAGAAGACAAATAATTTTGAAGTGAAAAGATTTTACTTTTTTTAATCATAAAATACTTACATAGTTAAATTACTATCGTTCTTTAAATATTACTGTAGGAAATTTACGAGTTTTAATTAGGGGTGTTGATGTAAAGGTGCAAAGAGTGTTAATTAAAGAATAAGCGAAGAGGAATCCAAGGGAAAGAGAAAGGCATTTAGGCGTCAGGTAAGTAATTATTTTCTTGTATGCACTAAATTAAGGTGTTATTAAATAAAGAATTGCATTATTACTTCATAGAATGCTTTTATAATCGAAGACACTGTGGTTGATTTATTACTTTTTAGTGGTTCTTTTATATATATTGGAAGTTACTGAAAATAAGTGGAAAGTAAGTTAAATATTAATATCGCCCGACCACTGTTCCTGACTTGGTTAATTCTAAGCTATATGGTCGGATCATGACATTCTCAGTCCGCCTAAACTTTTTAAGGGGATTGTGATAGGAAAAAAATGTAGTTTCACGAAAATTAGGGCAACAAAATATTTTATTTCACCAAACAAAACAACACATCCCGAATACATGAAGGATAAACACCTACAATTCGAAATGTAGGCAATATCTCCCAAACCCAAACCTTAATACCTATAATTTGAGAGGTATTCAATCTCTCCCAAACTCTAACCCTAAGATGCAAGACAACAATCACAAATAACATCTAGCAATAACATATTAAACTATATTTATACCCCACAATAATAACTAATAAAAGATTAAATTGCCCTTTTAGCCTTGTGCCTAGAATATGATTTCAAATTATTTGGCGAGCTCCATGTGACAGAAAACACCGTAGGTTCCTGTCTAATATTACTCCCCTTCCAATAAGACACATTGTCCTCAAGGTGGCTGGGAGCTGCGGTTTTGCGTGAAATTCTATGATTCATTTTATTATTTATTATAGGAAATAGAGTCTCCTTTCTATGGACAAGAACCACCCCTCCATGGCTTAGAAGCGCCTCTCCTATTCAGAATTGATCAGACTCACCTCTTCTAATTTTTCTTCCAGCGCATCTATTTTCTTGGCCACCATTACTCTCAGAACTGTTGTAGGTTACGAAAGCAGAACTCTTATATGCCGCGATCCTATCGTTGGCTTCTCAGGCTCAAATCATGACTATATCAGTTCAGTCACGTAGTCGGACGGACGGTCTTCCCGATCTGAAGTGTATCGTGATCACATCATTGGCTAGAGTAGCGACCGTATCACAATATTTGGTCACAGAGCGCCGTGATGGTACGCCAAGATCCGAACGTTGGCTCTGATATCGATTTGATAGAAAATAGATGAACTTCCACAGAGATTAAGACAAAAAAAAATTTATTTCATTAACATCGAACAATACAACTCGAATACATAAAGGATAAACACTTATATTTTGAGAGGAAGGTGATCTATCCCAAATCTTAAATCTAAAATTTAAGACAACAATTATACATAACATAACCCTAAACATATAAGCTCTATTTTTGCTCACAATAATACATAAAAAAAATGACTAAATTACCCTTTTAGCCTTGCGTCTAATATAAAGTTTTCAACTTATTTGTGGGGTTCGGGGTCGGTCTATTAGATTGTACGTGATTATGGACATTATTAGACTTCCATGGTAAGAGGTGTTACGCATGACAATGAATGCCCATAATGGCATGATTTTATGAATAAACCATCTTGCATTATTTTTACTCAATTTTCTTATGTTTGTCCGATGTATTTTTAATAACAAAAAACTCTTTAACCAATCAATTTAGACTGGCCATTTAAATTTATCATCTCTGCTCAATTTTCCTTCGATGGTATCACTAAAACTTTCTCATTGAGAGTTGATGTTATGGGAGGATTCATGGCTTCATGAGTGACATTGTGCTATTTTCAATGTACGGTAGCATTGGTTTTGTGGAAAGCCGAAGCCACGTGTTTAGTAGGCTAAGTTCCCCAGATATACAAGTAACCGGTAAAATATTATTTGCTACTGAAACTTTTCCTTTTATAAAAGCACACGATTAGTTGTTCACCTGTAACGTCATAGATAGTTGTTTATNCTCCTCCTCTCCCTTCACATGATTTGCTTACTAGGGAGGCTGATAGGTGGCTGTTCTTCTCCTCTCATGCTTATTAAACCCCATTTGGGGGAAAATCTAGGTTTGGCCGAAATTTCTGAGAGTGGGGAGGTGCTGCCAAAATCTTTTCTAACTTACATTTTTTTCTCATCTTCTGTGGCTTGGGGGTTGTTGAAAATTTTGAGAGAGAAAGGGAGAGTTCTTGAGGGAAGAAAGTTTGCTGTTATAAAAAATCTTCTTTCTGTTTTTGCTGTTCGAAGGCATTTGCGGGGTGTTATTTTCTGAAGCTTTTAGGAAGAAGAGTGTTGCCGGAATCCTCTTTAAGCTAGAAATTTCGAGTGCTTGTGACGTGGAGCATTTGTAGTGGTCGTTTCTTGGGATCCTTAGGAAGAATATTTCGCTTGGAGTGGTCTTTTCTTGAACCATTCTTATAGTTTTATCTCAAATCTGTTGAAAAGAGGTATTCTTCTCCTCTCCTCTATTTTATATTATTTCGAATGACATGAATCTGGAAACGCTTTATAAATATGGAAAAAAAAAACGTTTAGGCTTACATTTCATGTTCCTATTACCTCCCCTTTTTACTGCAATATGTGTTGGAAATTGTTTTGTGAAACAAAACATGTGTTTGAGGGCTCATCTCATGTTCCTATTACCTGCCCTTTTTACTGCAATATGTGTTGGAAATTGCTTTGTGAGAAAACACATGTATTTAGGGGTTCATTTCATGTCCCTCATACTCACCCTTTTGCTGGAATACATGTTGAAATTGTTTTATATGTTAGAAAAATTACATTTGGGACTCCCATGTTGCTTCCCTTGCTGCCCCTTATTGAAATATATGCCGGAAGTTCATTTTTAAATGCTGGAAATTACATTTGGGGCTCCCATGTTGTTTCCCTTGCTGCCCCTTATTGAAATATATGCTGGAAGTTCATTTTTAAATGCTGGAAATTACATTTGGGGCTCAAATTTTGCTTTTCTCGTTGCCCCCTTGATGGGAAACATGCTGGAAATTATGTTTATGAGCTAAAAAAATATATTTGGAGCTCATTTATTTCATCTCTTGCTGCCTTTTGATAGAAAATATGCTGAAAATTATTTTATGAGTTGGGAAATCACATTTGTGGCTCCCATGTTGTTTCCCTTGCTGCCCCTTATTGAAATATATGCTAGAAATCATTTTTAAAAGTTGGAAAAATCACATTTGGGGCTCACACCTTGCTTTTTTATTACCCCGTTTGTTGGAATACATGCTGAAGCCATTTCAAAAGTGGAAAATCATTTTTTTTTTGGGTTCAATTTTGCCTCCTTGTGGGAGGGGCTTGGTTATGGCTTCATGAAATTTTGTTTAAAAGACTCTATTTTAGTTCATTTAATGAGATCGAATTTACCTTCTTGATGGATTAAAAGTTGGCTGAAAATATACCTATATTAAATGGAGATTTAGCTTTGATTCTTTTGGAGTTTTTCTACCTTCGTTTTGAGCTGAATTAACTGGCTCGGTTTGGGGTTTTCTGCCTTTGCTTTTGAGTTGAATTAACTGGCTCGGTTCGGGATTTTCTACCATTGCTTTAAAGCTGGTTTATTTGGGGCTGGTTTGGTGGCATTTTATCTCTCTTTTTGGCTTTACCCGTGAGCTTGCTTGGGTTTGTTTGGAGCTGGTTTGGTGACTTGTGAAATAAAAAAAAAAGAAAAGTTTATATAATTTCATTTTGAAGAAAGCATGGATTTGATATAAATTTAATTCAATAGGGGTTTGGAAATGCGCAAGATTGACTTCTGGAAAGGCATATCCTTCTCGGGATTGATTCGATCATTTTCTTTTTTAACGAATTTAAATGTTTTAGACCGATACATTCATGGTTTTATTTTAAACTTCGCTGATTTGACTTGGTTTTAAAAATGAATCGGTCTACTTTTTCATTCATGTTGTTTTTTTTTTCTTTTTTTCAACGGTCAAGTTAAAAATGAGAATTTCCGATTTAATTATATTCAGAAATGATTTATAATCTCAAGAGAAATAGGAGAGAAAGTGAAAATGAGAGAAAATTAAAATTAAAATTTGAATTTTTGGGATGATAAAATCTAAAGAGGAGATAGAATAGTGAACAATCCACCTTTTCTTTTACATAAGGAAAAATGAATTGCAAATTGGAAGACTAGTTGGAATTGGAAGAAATTGAGAATTTAGATAACGATTGAGAGATTAGTGGACTTACTCTTAGATCCTTTAAGCTTTGAATCAATTTAAAATCCAATTCCTTTAACTAGGATTGAAGCACAACTCACAAACTTTTGCCAAAACTATGAGTTTACCCTAGGTTTTAGGAGCTTGATAGCGACCTAAATTGGATCTATACTATAGATGTTTGAGGGTTAGTGGAAAGACACTTAATTGAGATTAGACACTTTATGACACTTCAAATTTAAATTAAAGTGCAGACATCCTAGATCTTAGAAGCACAACTTAAGAGATAGTTTATCATTCTAATTTTCAAATGTTCCTAAGAAGCCAAACATCTAACCCCAGTTTGTGAGTTTATAAGGATACTAGACACGAGTATGCACTAGATTGTGATTCATGACGGATTTTATTAGATCAAATAATGAAATTCTTACTTTAACGTGACCAAAACTGAAACCCAATGCTCCGGGATTTGAGTTTGTCCTACACTCAAATCCTCCTGGCAATTAGGGACATTCCAATATCACATATAAATTTCTTATCCTTGGTCCTTTATATGTGATGTTGTATTTTATTTTATTTGTTTGTCTTTTTCCTATGATTTACCTGTTTCTGTTAAGTCTTTTTCAGACCATACTTTCCTCTTTTACACAGCGCATAATAACTAAATTTAAAAGAGCAATGAATCTCTCAGGTGTACAGGTTTAATTTATATTACAACAATTTATTTTAAAGCATGTTATATTATTTTCATAATCTGTTATATTGATTCCCTAGCATGTTATACTACACTTTACAGCACGTCATGTTCTTCTTTCAGTATATTATATTGTCTTTTCTCTTTACTGTACAGTGCATTGTTATTGTTTTTTCATACTGCATGCTTAGTTATTTTGATATGCTATGCCTTAGTTTAGAATAACGTAGTGGTTAGGAACATGTTCAAAACTAAAACTAAACTAGAAGGTGCTACTACGACGAGTTCGGAGCGAACATCGTGGGCAGCGCGGCGAGGATCAATTTCCAGGTGGATCTGCAGCAACGAAACATCTTCACATCACATGAACACATTCACATCACCTATTATTATCTTTAGTTTAAATAACAATCTATAGGATCACTTTTTAATCTTTTTGTACAACTTTGTTGTACAATTACAAGTCCTAACGCTTTAGGATTCTGAGATTACCGTAAGGTACGGTGTAAATCCTCCTGTCTTTTAGGCTATTTGCATAGTCTGACGTTGTGCAAACATAAGTCCTAAATCTTAAATAATTTGCAGGGTTGAAATATCAAATAATCATCACTTCAAAGACATAAAGCCAAACAATAAAATAGTTGGGAGTTCACCGGGGTTTTCCCCAAAACTGTGATATTCCCTACTTTTCTTCCATTTGGATTCCTTAAATAATTATTCCTATTTTGAGCTATTCCCATTTGGTTTTCCCCATGTCCAATCGTGAAAACTTAAACTTTGAAATCTTGAAGGCAAAACCACCTGATCTTAATCGAGAGTTTTCTTAAGTGATTTTGATCAGTTAAGATGTAATTAACTATAGGGGCTTGCCTCTATAGTGAACCAGGAACCCAGATAAAATAAACAGATAAAATAAACCCTATCTAATTTTTATGTTAGATAGGGGAACTTGTTGGCCTTTTTATAAAATATTTCGCAGACCAATATGAATGTTATAAATTCTTTAGTCTAGGTGATTGAATCCCTATTACAAGTGATATATTTATTCTTCGGGATAAGTGTATTACCCGTAGTATTGCATTCAATCATCTAAACTATTTAAATGTGAAACCCGTTTGGTCTCATCTATTTTAAAATTAAAATATTACATTTAAAAAAAATAAAAAAAGGTTATATTTATATTTAAATTATTTTCAAAATCACAAAATCATTCACTTTTCAAATCACAAACTTAAAAAAAAAACGGCCGACACATTCTTGCATAAATGATATTGTGAAACAAATTTCAACCCTTTAAGCTTAAGATATCGTCAATAGGAAGTATACTAAGAAAAAATCTCCATAAGAAAAAAGAGATAGAGGGAGTTAGAAAATTATTCCAGATAATTTTACCCCACTGCCATTTATCATGAAAATATATATTCGAATACAATAGCTTCGAAGGAGATATATTATAGGAATTTTTCCAAATGGGGGTACTTTGCCCTCCTTCTTAATAGGAATCTCAATAACAAACTCAGTTCTATCCCCAATAAGAGACCTTAATTTATTAACATCCCAATTTCCGTCCAACCAAACATCAGAGATAGTCAATTTATTATTCTGTGGAGAAGTAATAGATAATACCGTATCCCCTAAGCCCCAATTATCGTACCAAAAGGAAATATTACCTTCACCCACATCCCAAAACATGAATTTTCTTGCGACCTCTCTTGCTTTCTAAATAGCTTTCCAACTCTTAGAATCCCCCACTTTCCACTGAACTATAGCCAGATTTGACTTAGTACAATATTTATGAAGAAAAAAACGAGCCCATAATGAAGTATTAACACGAAATTTGAACCACAACTTGCACATACTAATGTCAGAGATTTGCTTCAAACTCTTTAAACCAAGACCCCCAGCTGCAATAGGCTTGGCAACTTTATCAAATGACGCCCAATGCTTTCTAGATTGGTTACCCGACCACATAAATCGGTTAAATAATCTTTCTAATTGGATATGAGTGTTTTTCTTAAGATTCAAGATTTGAAGAGCATATAAAGGGATACTTAATAGAACATTTCTGAGGAGGGTAATGCGACCCCCATTAGACATGAAATTATTCCTCCAATCATTAATTCTATTTTTGATCTTTTCCACAACTTCATCTAATTGTATTTGCTTTCGACGTCCCTTAAGCAAATTTACTCCCAAATATTTCAGGGACAAGGAGGAAGCATGAAACCCAATGTAATTATTACTCCAAATCATAGTAGAGCTTTTTACAGAATTCCCAAAATACATATTGCATTTATCTTTGCTGAAAACCATACCGAAATTATCTTAAAAAGTATCTAGTACATGCATAAGAGCTTTAATGGTTGATTTACTGCCATTACTGAAAATTATGGCATCATCAGCATACGCCAAATTGCTAACCATAATAGAAAATTTATGTGAGAATTGAGTATAAGGCTTGTTCATTTGCAAATTGTTTATTAATCTGGAGAAATAATTAAAATCAAGAATAAAAATTGTAGGGGATAGAGGATCTCCCTGTTTAATTCCCCTTGTGGCAGAAAAGAATCCATAAGAATTTCCATTAACTAGAACAGAATAATGATTATTCACCAACCATCTACGAATAAGGGAGCAAAAATTATTCTGAAAACCTCTGGCCCGCAAGATATTTAATATGAAATACCAGTTGATAGTATCGTAAGCCTTCTTAATATCAAGTTTGAGAATCATATTACCTCCACGACACTTTTTATCCAGATCTTCCATCATCTCCTACGTTAGAAGAATATTATCAGTTATCTCCCTTCCTTTAATGAAAGCAGATTGATGAATAGAGATAATATTACTCAACATAGGTTGTGATCTATAGACAAGCAATTTGCTAATAACTTTAGATATCACATAAGTGAGGGAAATAGGCCTGAATTTATCCTAGCTAGATTTATCATTCCCCTTAGGAATAAGAAGAATCAGCGAAAATGTAAAATATTTCCCAGGGTTTTCCCCCTAGAAAAAACTTTGAATAGCTTTAATCACATCTTTTTTAATAATCTTCCAACTCGTTACATAAAAAGCAGCAGTGAAACCATCAGGTCCAGGAGATTTGTTAATATTAATTTCCTTAAACACCGCATAAATCTCCTGTTCCGTTGGAATATTTGAAATATCAATTTTAGAAGTATATTCGCTTTCACCTTCAAAAAATTCAAAAATAATAGGGAGAGTCTGAGAGGAAGATTGAAGTAAATTTGTAAAATACTCCACCGCATTGTTGCCAATCTTATCCTTGTCAGTGATACTCCTCCCATCAGTAGTATTAATACTTAAAATAGTACTCAAATTCCTTTTATGCTTAATAGAGGCATGGAAAAGTTTTGAATTGCGATCTCCACTAGTAAAATAAATATCATTAGCTTTTTGTTGTAAAAACTCCTCTTTCATATTAATCTCTTCTAACAGTTTTTTATGAGCTTGGGCCAACTCAATGACATGTTGCGGATTACAAATAACCAGATTCTCCAAGTTATCCACAACCTTCTGAGCCTCTTTGACTCTATTATGAATATTACCAAAATGCTTAACATTCCGCTTCCTTAATCCATCAGCTACCTGTTTATGCAGTTGCCATAAAACATACCAAGGATTACCAACACCAATTGTATGCCAGGCCTGTTTCACAGTGCTCAAAAAAGTATCGTGAGTAGTCCAAATATTCAGAAATTTAAAATGATATTTAGCGAGTTTAGTGGTAAAAGCAAGAGAAAGCATAATGGGATTATGATCCGACCTCGCATGATTAAGATGATGCACTTTAGTGACATGAAAATAGTTAAGAAATTGTTGATTACCAACAAAACAATCCAACCTTTGGAAAAGAGGACCTCTCCTCCACGTGAAAGGAGTACCCATGTAACCAAGATCAAAGAGACCCGCTTCAACAATTTTATCACTAAATTGATTAATAAGATTGAGGTTTCCACCTCTACCTCCCATCTTTTCAGATGAGTTCATAATCATATTGAAATCCCGTCCAACGAACCAATTATCAGTAATATTTTCACCTATAGCCGCCAAAGTATCCCAAAGATAGTATTTTTTATGAAGGACAGTGCTAGCATAAACAAAGGTGGCCCAGGATACGAAGGTATCCAATTTAAAGTAAACCAAGATAAATTGCTCCTCGTTTTGCACAATGTTTCAATCAATATTTTTTTTTCTAAAAGATCCAAATATTGTTATTGGTGTTGCAAAAATGATTATACTGCTTAAACTTTCTGATGATGCGCTCCTTATTTTTAGAAACAAACGGATCTAAAATAGCAAAAATAGTCAGATTATGGACTCTGCTTAAATGTTTAAGTCTATTAAGGGAGGCAGTGTCCGCCACACCCCTAATATTTCATACCATAATATTAATCATTAAACCTCAACACACCCCTTCTAGTTGACCTAGGGAGGGTGGTAAACTGTTCCCCACCAGAATGTGACTTCCCATCAATAATGATGTTATCTTCATTCAGATGTAACAATTCATTTTTCCTTTTCATTTTCTTTCTACTAGTTTTTTGAACTAACCATTCCTCTTCAAGAACATTAGAAACAACCAATAAAATTCCATCATTTACCTTATACACCCGAGGATCATGATTTTCTTGACCATTTTCCACCTCCAAATGTATGTTAGCTGGGGGAGAAGATGTTTGAACCTCCAGTATGTTAATCTGCACAGGGGAAGTAATATCATTAACATTACAATTATTCACTTTATCTTCAATCAAAACCTCACTAATAGTAGCACCATGATCATCACTAGTAATCATAACTTCTTCAGTACGCTTCACTTCTTCTAGTTGTTTTGCATCTAATTCTTCGGTTCTTTCAACATTATGATGGCCATTGACCCTATTCTCTTCAACTTGTTTATTGAAATCTCTTTCTATAGGCAGACGAACAATTCCCTTTTTTGGATGTGGATGAAGACGGTAACATTTCACAACATTATGACCAAACATATGACAGTGTGAACAATATGGGGAATGTTTTTCAATTTCCACATTTTGCCAGCAGCCTTTATGTGCAGTCCCAATCCAGATTTCATCACAAAACGGTAACGTTATATCCCTCTCAACTAAAATACGTGCTTCAGAAGGCCTGTTCAATAGAAAAGTGGGCCCATCCATTTTAAGTGGTTTGCCATATGCCACAGTAAGGGAGAAAAGTATCTCATGATTGAATAAATGAAATTTTAAACCTGGAAAATGCAACCAAACCGGAATTAGAGGGGGTTCCTCTTTAGGATCAAAATTCGTTGTTCACTTCAAAATTTTCATGGTTGTATTATCAATTTTAATAAATCAGCGAGAAAATAAACTAGTGTAATCTTCGTCATTGAATAATTGGATTAGAATATGATGCCCATCAAGCAAACCAAATTTCCTAACTCCCGTAAATTTCAAAGCATCCAATTCCCTACATATATAATCCATTTTGGGGTGTCCCAAAACGAACTTCCCTACAAGAACATGATGAGCAGACGAAGCCAGATTATTATTATCTTCTTTAGAAACATACATTGCAAACTTGTTGTTTTTCATACCAGTATTATCAATAAAATTATAATCACCACCATCACTCAAAGCATCATGAAATGACTGAGGAAAATGCCCACAACCACTGATCTTTGTGGATTGGGCCCCCCAGAGAGCTTCCACAAAGGATTTCTCCATCAAAAAACCAAAAAAAAAAATCTTCAGGAAAATCAAAAAACACTCCAATCGACCAGAGCAAATATAAATCTAACTCCAAAAAAAGCACTAGCCAAAACCACCGCAAAAACCTTAATTTCTTTAATTTCCAGCAGCAAATTCCCCAAATAAATTCAGAGAACTTCAAAACTCAGAAATCAGACAGGCCAAAATCCCCTAAAATCGAAGAAAATCTCGCCAACAGAGAGAGAACGCAAGAAATTAACTTAGAAGAGGAAATAGGAAAGATCTCACCACCGATTTGGAGAAGCATCATCACCCTCACCGTAAATCACCATGAAATCGTCGCAAATCCCTAACCCTAGCAGAGCCTCCATCGCAATATATCTATATATATATATATATATAAACACACAAACCCTCTCTTTAAGATAATAACATTTTGCTTTGTAAATTATTTCTCCTATTCTGATTATCCGTATTCACTTAAACTGAAATCTTCCTCAAATTCTGGTAATAGAGTTGAGCTATAATAATTGGCTTATTAATTTATTTGCTTGTATTACGTATGCTTGACACCAAATATTGTGATTCTCTGCTTTGAAGAAATTTGAAGTGGTTGCTTGTTATGCAAATGCTGAATGTGTAAATGGCCATTGGAATAAATAGACATTCATCTTTAACTAGTTTAGGTTTACTTTTTATTGGTTTTATGTTGGAAGTTTAATGAGGACTCCTATCCCTTTAGCTGAGTAGTCCTCTTTTATCTCTCTCCCTTTGCAGTCAATACAACTATTAATGGCAGAACAGTTTCAATTAGGCAATTAAAACCTTCATCCTCCCTACACTATCTCCAGCCTTCCCTCTACTATACCTTCCTAACGCCACGACCTTAGCCTTCATCTCCTTTTGAACCTTCTTCTCCCATGTGGATGCACTTGCCTCCCTATCTATGCTTATGCTAGCCTATTTGTGCTTATTTCTCCTTCCAACCTTCTTATCTTATGACGGATATGATCAGAATAGAGCGGTGTGATGACAAAAGAGAAGTTGTTGAAGCTTGAACAAATGCTAGTAATCGGCTTAGTCCCAAACTTTTTCCTTGACTTCTTCATGTCTCTTATGTTGTGTTCTCACTTTCTAATGGACTCCCCTTTGCGCTAGAATGCTTGTGAGATAGCCCTCTCCCACTCCTTGGTTTCCATGGTTTATACTCTTGGCCCTCTAATGTTTAGATCTGATTCCATTTTGCTAACTTGGGCTTTCATTATTGCTCTTTCTTGAACTTTCTTTGTTTTTTTTTAAATGTTGAAATAGATTTGACGTGTGGGGATAAACTTCTTAGGAGGGGCAGAAGAGTAAGAAAAGTTTTGCTCATGGTAGTAGCTATCCATGTATCCTAGTTTTGGTTTCCTGTTGTTGTAGGTTACAAACAATTAGGGTCTGTTTGAGGCAGCTGTTGATTATTTATAATATGCTGATAAGTAGATTATTTTGATAATCTGCAGGCTATCAGAATAAGCTGAGCTTGTTCATAATAACTTACTGAGAGCTCTTGTTGGATAAATAATTATTCTTCTCCTGTTTGGTTTAGCTGTTTGCAACAGAACTAAAATGAGAACAGAAGTATATAATACAGAATTCAAAAATCATCTCAGATCAGTTCAAAAGATAACATACAGTGCTCATACTCTCATGAGTATCAAAATAAACAAAAAAAAAATTGTCAGATCCTGAAAAAAAAAACAACAAAAAGACGTGCAGATGAAAATAGAGATGACCTGAATAGACTCCCTCTAAACTTTCGTATTTGTATAAAACAATTTAACACAATTCTTAATAGAAAATCCTAAACTTTCATATCACAATTTATGCATAGGTTGTAAATATGAAAGTTTAGGTGTGAGATATGTAAATACTTAAGAAATGTGTGCTCGGAATGCACATTCTTACTTTCCAATAATCTTATACCTTTCTCGTTAAATAGCATTCAAAGCCTTTAGGATTTTCTGATGATAATTAGGAATGGTAAAACAATAATTACAAGTTGAAAATTACCTTAACAAAAACATAGAAAAAATGTCCTGGAAAGGGCGAGGGTGCGATTTTCCTGACGAGGCGAGGGTGCGAGGCGAGGCAAGGGAGGCAATTCTCCTGGTGAGGGTGCGATTATCCTGGCGAGGCAAGGTTGCGAGGCAAAGCGAGGGAGGCGATTCTCCTAGCGAGGCGAGGGAGGCGAGGCAGGAGGGAGAACTGCGATGCTATTCTCTGGAAAGGGCGAGGGGGCGAGGGATCAAGGGCATCACAGAAATTCTTTCCTAATCGCTAAAATCATACACGGGACGCAGGGGGTGGCCAACTTGCGAAGCGATGAAGGAAATGACGATATTAGAACGCTGCGGCATGAAAAATTCAGTCCCGATCATGACATTCAAACGAGAATGCGACGTTTTCACAACGCCACCGCACCCTATAAGTCGTCCCAAACGGGCACTTAATATGCAGTTCAAGGAAGTTCAATGCATCTTCTGAAAAATGTTTGCAATCCTACATTAGAATTTTTCCTTTTTAAGTGACCTCATCTTCAATTTGAGCGTGGATTCAACCAGGTGATTTCTGCCGATAAATGGCGAGTTAACTTTTCTGGGATTAATCACAATGATTTATTGGTCTTAAAAACATTAAGAGGAGAACACTGGTTAGGGGAAACAAATAGAAATATTTGAGGCAACCTAGTGAAAACAGAAGGATGCATTATTTAGATGATTTTCTCTTCACCAGGCGACTCCTTGGGGATTGGAGTAAGAATTTGTTGGCTAATTGAGTTCAGAGTGGACTCTCTTATGGTAATCATACTTGAGGTTAGTTGCATGCCTTCAGTTGATTTCACAAGTGATGCAACATTGAAATATTTAGAAGTTTGCATGGCAACTCTGCAGAGATTTGTTTACTTGTAGAAAAGTGTAGTGTTTTCTCTATAAGGGAAATCATACATCAATTGAGGAGCAAGGGTTAAACTGGGACAGGGTAAATATTTTTGTAGCTTGTCAGATGCTGCAGACATAATAACTCCTGCAGTGTTGATTTTGAAGTTAAGTATAGGAAAATTATATATATGAATAAGGAAAATAAAATAACGGTATGTATTTATATACGAGGCTTTTTAGTGTTTGGCTAAGCGGGTGATGTGGGAATTGTATTGCATATTCAAATAATCTGAATGCTAACTTGATATTTTTAACATTCTGTGGTCGGACGGTATTAACATCGAACTAGCTATCCAGATTTTTAAAATTTCTAATATATATAAAAGAGCAATTAATCCTCAAAGTGTAATAATATTTAAACATCCAAAAGTATCAACATGATTTGAAAACCACATCTAAAACCATTACTGAACAGTAAATGAAAGAAACAATAAAAAAAAACCACAAACATATCATAATTAATACCTATCAGCTGCAGTATTTCTCTTGTAATCCAAATCTCTCCTACCCGATATATCAACCTAAAGTTTTTCTTCTCCTAAGAAAAGACATTAATTTCAACTGTAAGTATTAACTTAGTGAGTAATTATAATATAATATGCATTAAATTACGATGCGTATGCTATGTATGAATGACAAAAAAAAAATGCAGCTCATTTCTTTATCAAACTTTGAAATTTCACTTTAATTTTATTTCTTCCTGTTTCACTTTAGGTATTTACCATTTTAATATCTTTAATAGTCATCACCGGAATATCGTCATACTCGAGTGTATCCTAAAAAATATATCCAAGTACACCCTCAATATTGTACCCGAAAGTACCCTCAAATTGTACTCAAAGATATCCTCAAACCATTTCTTTTAACATGCACGGGTACATTGCATCCCTTGACAGTATCATCTGGGGCCAATCTTGTATGACTTAATTCTTTACTTAACATTTCATATCAATTAAAATCCTTTAAAATGTACCTTTATATGTAAGTTATTTTCTTCTCATCTCTTATGTCATTTTAGACTTTCAATATGCAAGGTATATTTGAAAAACTTATTTTAAACCATTTAATAAAACAATTATTTATTTATTAAAATATTAATTTAATGCATAAAAGAAAATAATCACTCATCTTGCTTAACTTGCTTGCCACACCAATTCCCTATTCCCCGTTCTTCTAGGATTAAATGTTCTTCAACCTTAATTATAGTTAAACATTAATATTTTATTGAACATCAATTCCTAATTATGTATATTAAACTTTAATAATTTTTTTTAAAACATACCTTATCTTTTAAAGTGATTCGTCTCTCGATTTTGAAATTAAATCTTGCTTCTCCCAATTTCCTCTTGATCCGAGTGCATTTACAATTAACATGAAATGAATAATCTTAACTATATATAAAATATAAATATTAAATTATAACTAAAATGTTTTACCTTGTATACCATTCAACCCCTGCCTTAACCTCATGCACCCGCACGAGCTTGAGTCTTCTCCTTCGATCGATCGGGAAGAGATCGATCCATCACAACTTTGCGATTCTTTGTCTTTCCTTGATTTCCTTCCTCTTCTCCCTCACGCAAACAATGTTGTTGCCCTCTTCTCCTTCGCACGGCTCGATGTAGACAACACCGCGCAAGTCAATGTGGACAACACCACGGTCTTTACTTCTTCCTCTTCCTCTGTGCAAGCCCAACATCGAAATCTCCTTCTTTGTTTTGCATGGTGGCAGCATTTGAAGGCGCAACCTCTTCCCTTCCTCCTCAACCGGTCGGCTAGGGCTTGGTGTCATATCTCAGATATGAGACTCTGCATTCTTCTTCTTCTTCTCCTTCTCCCTTCTCCTTCTCTTCCTTCACGAGCACCGTGCCAACATTGCACATACAATCTTTCTCCTCTTTATACTTCTCCGCATTCTTCTTCTTCTTCTTCCTCCTGTCTAAACTCGACGCAGAACGTCTCGAGTCCTCTTCTCTTCTTCTTGCACGAGCGAAGACTAGCGAAGCCATTCTACTAGAACGAAGGTTTCCTTCTAACTTCGACTTCACCTTCTTCTATTGTTTCTTCTTTTTCTATCGCTCTCGGATACGATAGTTTCTCCTCTCTCGCTCCTTCTAACCGGATACGATCGAATGAGTAAAGCGGTAAAGGTTGCGATCTAATCCCAACCAAGAAGTTCCTTTGGAAATCGACCCTTATTTTTATTTTTTTTTTATTATTATTATTTTTAGTTACAATCTCCCATCATTATAAAATTTTGTCCGCAAAATTTGGAAAAGAGACATGAAAATGAACATACCCCAATTGAAAAGTTGTGTTTATCTTTCTTGCATCTCAGAAACCTTCTCCCAAGTAGTATGCTTTTCGGGCCACGCTTCCATAAAATCTTCATGAATGGAATCTCNGTTTCTTATCCTTTTAACTCTAATGCAACGAATTTATTGTTGAATTACAATGGATTAGTAATGGTACTTGTGAATGACAAGTTTGGTTCATTTTCTGGGTAATGGAAGGTGTTGTTTATATGAAAGTGGAAGGGATTAGTTTGGTGCAGAATTTTAAATATATGAGATAAATATATGACCAAACTTCTAGATTGCTTCATTGCGGATAAGAATTGTCTATATTCAATTTAAATTGCAGTACTTTGAACTGAAGATTGATTATACATTTGACTTCAGGACACTTCCTTATTGACTGAAGATAGCTTTAAAAAGTTGCAAATACCTTTTTTAAGTTAGCTACGATGCTCGTCCTAATTGAAATGTATTTTTTATATTGTTAATAATAAAGCCTGTTTGTTGCCGAAGCACCAATTAGAAATCTCCAATGACCTGTGATAAATAATTTAAACGTCATTTATTCCCACGCTTTTGCAATTCTACTTTTTCATATTTGTTTGGTTTCATCCTCAACGTCATATTTGTTCAGATGCTAACAAGGAATTTTTCTAAGGGATGTATATATATATGTTCAATATTAGATAAACATTATGTATGGATTTATGTGAAGGTGTTGACTTCTGATTAAGTTTGGGTATAATCCTTGAATGTACATTGCATTAAGTTCCAGTATGGTGATTAATAGAAAGTAATAATGACTTTTTGTTTGTTCTTTAGTGGTTGTGAACATAGGCTGGATAATCTCACTAAACTGCCGTGTCTTTTTTTATTAAATTTTCTTTTGTAGTATTTTTTTGTTTCTTGTTTTGCAATTTTATTATTTTTGTATGGACGGAGGGTAGATTAGATTTTGATGGAGTTTTTCATGCAATCTGTGACTTGGCGGCTCTTTGGGTCTTAAAAGCTTTTATCCATGCTAGGCAATTATCAGGAGTAGTTGATTTTATGTTGGCTCGAAATTATTGGGTGGGCTGTATAAGCATGATATTTGATGATATAAATATTAGTTCAAAGGAAATTGATGTATGGTTTTTAAGGCTCTCACGTGAGATTATATTGTCGAGTGGAAATAGTTTCATGTTAAAACTGAACAAAAAGTGTCAAGTTCATAATATTCTAGAAGTGATAACTTTTGGTAGGGCTATAAATGAATCAAACCAAGCCGTGCGACCGTAGGGTAACCTTGGAATCCTAAAAGTGTCGGGACTTATAATTGCACAGCAGAGTTGTGCAAAAGCCTAAAGATAATAAGTGAGGATTCACGTTGTGCTAAGCAAACTACATCGAATTCATATGAGTTGTTATTTAAACTAAGGAAAATGTTTAGTTGTCGTAAACTTATTGTACTGTTGTAGATCATCATCCTCCGTTTGTTATATCCTGGTTGCGCTGCTCGCGAAGACTTGCTCCATATCCCATGTAGTGGTGGTTGTGAGTGTGCAATATTGTTATTTGGTGACTTACTGTTGTATATCTCATAAACCAGGCTATATCTTAAATGTTTTGTAGTTAACTTAAAGCATGCATAAACAAACTATGTTATAAGGAAGAACAATAAATGAAAACAGTATAAGGTCTGATAAATAAAAGCAATATAAGAAAATGCATTAAAGTGTTATAATTGTACTATAAACTTTGGGTACCTGATTTTTCTTGTTATTGTTGCACTTGTAAATGGGATCAACGTCGCAGGTAATAATATAGTAGAGAAATTCAACTAGCAGGACAAACATATGTTTATGTATAACAGAAGAAATGACGGTGTAACACATGGAAAGTCCTGAGGAAAACTGAAATCGACCCACAGAGACTCAAAACAAATTGTAGAAAAAAAAGACAAACAAATAAAACAAAACACATCACATATAAATGACCAAGGGTAGGTGATTTATATGTGACATTTGGAATGTTCACAACTATCATAAGGATTTGTGTGTAAGATTCAAGCTCAAGCCCCAGAGCATTGGGTTTCATTTTAAGTCAAGTTATGAGAATTTCATTATTTGATTTAATTAGTCATGAACCATAGCATAGTGCATACATTGTCTATTGCTTTAACTAACTTGTGATATAGGGTCGTGCCTAGTTTCAGTGCCTATTTGAAAATTAGGTAGATGAACTCTCACCTAGGGTGTGCATCTAAAATCTAGGAGGCCTACACTTTAACTTGAGCTTGAAGTTTTTTAAAGTGTTATGTCATCAATTAAGTGTTTTCCAACTAATCCTCGAACATATTTAGATCAAACTTAGCTCACTATTAAACTCTTAAGACATAAGGGGGTAAACCTATAATTTTGGCAAAAAGGTTCGTGAAATGTGTTTCAATCCTAATTAAAACAATTTAGCTTAAGTCTATATAATGCTTATGGGTCCTAATTGATAGCCTATTGATCTCTCAATTCATGCTCCTATTCTTGAATCATTTAAGCTCTTACTTTCTCCGAATTATAATTTTATCCTTCTTATGTAATAGAAATAGTGAATGATTTGGCTACCCTATTTCCCTTTTAGGTTTCAATCATCTTAACAGACTAAGTATCAATTTTTTTATTCCCTCTTCTTTCTTTTATTATTATTTTTTTAAGGCCGTAAATCAATCCTGAAAATAATTAAATCAGAAATTCTCATTTTTAACATGACCGTTGGCAAGAAAATGGAAAACAAAACCAAATAAGTGGAGGAGACCGACCCACTTCTTAAAAAAGATTCAGCTAAGCAAAGTGCAAAACTGTAAGTAAATCGGCCTAAAAGCATTTAAATTATTTTAAAACAAATAATCAAATCAACTCCAAAAACATAAAGTAAATTGGACTCGAAAAGAGCATTTGAAGTTTTCAAGACAACAAGAATATAACATTTAAAATGACATAAAAGTAACGTTTTGAGACATCAAATTTAGTATTTAAAAGAAGACTCAAATGAAATAATTCAAATTTTCAAAAAGAAAGAAGCTCCAAAGACTTTCAAATCTTCAAAAATCAAAATTTTTCGAAAAGCATCCAAAATTTTCAAATAAAACACTTAAAGTTTCCAGATTTTGTAAAAATAAAGCATTGTCACTCTCCCAAACTTTTCAAATAGAGTTTGAAAAGTTTTGGATTTTTCAAATGTAAAGCATCAAAGCATTTGTAAAATTTCCAAAATTTTCAAATATAACACTTAAAGCTTCCAAATATTGCAAAAGTAAATCTTTGCCACTCTCCAAACTTTCCAAATAGAGTTTGAAAAGTTTTTCAGATTTTTCAAATGTAAAACATCAAAGCCATAAGTCTTTGCAAAGAGAATATGCAACCTTTCAGATTTTTTTCACATGAGTATAGTACCAAAGTCAGAAGTCTTTGCAGAGAGAATATGCAACCTTTCAGATTTTCACATTAGTATAACACCAAAGCTACAAGTGCAAAAGGGAATACACAAACTTTCAGATTTTCACATGAGTATAGCACCAAAGCATTTGTGAACTTTCCAAATTTAATGCGAGGGCTTTCGAATTTTTCAAGAATAAGACACCGCCACTTTTCAAGCTTTGTAAACAAACATAAAAGGCTCTCGGATTTTTTTTTTAAAGTGAAGCACCAAAGCTCTCCACACTTTTCAAATGTAACATGGAAACTTTCATATTTTTGTAAAAGTGGGGCATCACAACTTTCATGAATTACTGCATAGGAATTTCCCCAACAGGCAATGTCATATGCACTTTTAATAAATCAAAACATTAAAAGTATCCATTCCAATAAAATACATAGAGCTAGCAATGAAATGAATTAGAGGCAATTTACATGCATACCACATAATTTGTATGTATTCATATACAACTCGATAATTTTAATCTGATATGGAAGATTGGGTGGCTTAAATGTAAAAGGAAAGGTAGATATGCTAGACATGTAAATATTTGATGAATTGAAAATCTGTACACTTGCTTTTAATGTTTAGTTGTTATGTATGTGAATATGTGAACATTAAACAATCTCATATATAGGTTTCAAAGTTCAGATATTAGATACTATTGTGCGTTTAGGTTTCAAAAATGCAAGAGAATTGCGTTGCATATATGTGTCTCAGATTTCAGGCACAAAGTAACCTTGCTTAATTTTTTTTTTATTTGAAATCCCCTCCGTCAATGTAATTAGCAGATTGTATATACCTCAAACAAATCTTTTATGTTTACATACCTTAACTTCTAAACTTCTATACACGCATGAGTTAAAATCCACTGTGCTAAATATGTAACACATTGTAATTGACAGAACTTGTGACTAAGTTCTAAGCCTCATCACCCAATATCAGATACGCAAGCATACAAGAATTGCACATTGCACATCAAGCTTTCCAAATACTGTAATAATCAGCAGCATAAAATACTAATCGCATCAAGCTTTTCCCCTAATAAAGAATCATAGGTGAATGAACATTGTTAAAATATCTGCCAAAGAAAAATCCGTAAATCATAGTATAGATGAGACAACATGCAACTTTGGCTTGATAACAAAGAAAGTAAAACTAACAGGATCGTTCAGAAGATGTTTATGCATATGAACCTTTAATATCAATTTCCTTCGAAACTTGTAATAAATCTTAGAACAGAGTAAAGAAATAAGGAACTCCTTACTCCAAATGCCGAGAAAAAATGCAAGCATAAGCCTTAAGAAAATTTCTGCAGCACCTCCTCACACCAAAATTTCGGCCAACCCTAAAGACCTCCCTAGATGAGGTTTTTATAGGCAAGGAAGGAATAAACCACCACCTACCAACCCCAATGTGGTCGAATGGGATGATGGGAGAGGAGGAGCATTTAGAGAGCAAGAACAGGCGGCGTAGGGGAAAGGAGGGGTCGGTCAGGTGGAGTTTTGCCATTGGAGAGCCGCTCGGTCGAGCGGTCTGCGAAGAAGAGGAAAAGTCGCGCGAGCAGGCTCCCGAGCTAGGTCATGCCCGAGAGCGGTCGATCGCGGGAGAGGAAGAATGGGGCTCGGACGTGAAGATCGCGAGCGGGAGAGCGGTGCAGAAGCTAGGGCAGTCGCAAATCTGCATGCATGAGCAGGGGTTAAGTGGGATTTTCTTTTTTATTTATTTTTTTATTATTTTGTTTTATTTTATTATATTATATTATTTAAGTATATTAATAAGCGTGTGATTTATTCGTGCTCTGAACCCTAGCAAATAGATGTCTTTTCCAGGTAATTTCGATGTTCCGGACGCACTAGCGCAGTCCGTTTCACGATTCGAGGTCGTTCGGACAAGTTTATTGATTTGCGTGCAATTTATTTGTGTGTGGAATTATAACAATATGGGTGTCATTCTTAGGTAAAATTAATGTTCTAGACTTGTCGGCACAATCCGTTTCGTCATCTGGGGTCATCCAGACAATCTCGTCGACGATCGGGTAAAAAATGCGTCAAATTCGACTTGTCTTCAAATTTCGGGTTCTTTATCGGTTATTTAAAAAATTAACTTATGCTCCGATTAATTGTGAAGTTTTTACAGGTGTAGGTGACGTGAATTGTGGTATTTGTGTGTGCGAATGTACTAAAGTCATTATAGGTGTCCTAAGACTTTTAAACCCTACGGGATCTCTCTTTGGGCGTCCACACGGTGGTCGTTAACCACTGGACCAAATGATGATGGTCTGTGAACACAACCACTCGATCAAATGGTGATGGTTTGAGACTACTCAGGCAAGACACCACAAGAGAATTAGGAAGTGGTTCGAATTTCTAAAGGGGTAGGTCCAGCTCTAGTCCTCTAAGATAGTCAATAGGAAACCATAGAGTTAGATTCCAGGATCTAAGAAGAGAAATGACCTCAAAATGAGGTCAACAACGCTCTAGCTGATATAGAAGAGAATGAAGAAGGAAGAAGAAGAAATATGAGGAAGGGAATAAGTCACCACTTGCACCCCGACCAAAAAGGAGGGGAGAAGAGATCGGCTCGTCATGCAATGCTGAATTTGAGCCATGCTCGAAAAAGGGAGGAGCGCATATGGTAGTGGGAAGAAAAACTTTGTGTGCGCTCTAGCTGATATGGAAGAGAATGAAGAGGGAAGAAGAAGAAATATGAGGAAGGGAAGAAGTCACCACTTGCATGTTTGGGAGGCTTCGATATTTTTTTAGTCGAAGGAGGAAACCTTGACCAAAAAGGAGGGGAGAAGAGATCGGCTTGTCATGCAATGCTGAATTTGAGCCATGCTCGAAGGAGGGAGGAGCGCATACGGTAGTGGAGTTGGACCGAACGCTTGACGGAAGAATGGAAGGTAGCTTAGTGCGTTGTTACTGTTTGAAGTAGTAGAGGAAGAGGAGCTGGATCCCTAGTTGCATGTTAGAGCTACTTTGGTGTGAAGGAAGAATAAAGGGGGAAGTGAAGCCTCGCATGCGGTAAGAACTCATGCATGTAAGGGGCTGAATCGAGTCGGGATTGAAGAAGGTGAGATTTGGAAATTTTTACTTAGGCAATATTAATTTAATATAAGTTTTATGGATTATATTAATGCTATAGGCATTAAAGTTAATGTTTGTTAATTTATTTCAAAAATCATAAATCAAGGAATGCAAGTTTTGGAGTCATAAATTATTGATTTTACACAAGAAAGAAAAGCATGCAAGTAAAATAGCATGCAAGTAAAAAAGGAGATCCGTCTGAGGAATTTATATGATAATTGTTAATGTTATTATTGTTATTAGAATAAATGATATAAGTAGTTAAATTAATTTTATTAAATTTTATTCAATTACGAAGCGTGGAAAAAAGTTATTTGGATTTGAGATTGGTAAAATATTGATGATATAGTGAGGTGGAGGTAAGGGTTGTGCATTTATTATATAAGTTAATTTAATAAAATGTCATTAAAAATATATTGAATTTTTCTTGACTTAGAATCTGTGATTAGAATCGAAAGAAATTTTAAAATCCTTACATTTCTACTTTTAGGTCTGTTTGGGGCAGCTTATAAGTGCGGGCGGCATTTTCAAAACGCCGTCATACCGTTTGGTTCGCGCTTTTCGCCAGCTTATCCGAAACTGCGTTTGGGTTTTTACACTAAACACAGGCCGCAGGCCGACCCCTGCGGCCGGCCCGCGGGCCGCGTTTCAGGATAAGCAGCTTATCCTGAAACGCACAAACTGCCCCAAACGGACCCTTAATTGATATATGTGAGAGTAAAAGGATGTGAAGTGGAGGTATAAACTTTTATAGAAGGTCACTTAAAGGTTAAGGCGAGAAATTACTTCTTATACAACAACAACAACAACAACAACAAAGCCTTAATCCCACTACGTGGGGTCGGCCACATGAATCCTTTTNAGTAAAACAATAATTACAAGTTGAAAATTACCTTAACAAAAACACAGAAAAAATGTCCTGGAAAGGGCGAGGGCCGAGGGAGCGATTCTCTTGGCGAGGGTGCAATTCTCCTGGCAAGGCGAGGGTGCGAGGCTAGGTTATGATTCTCCTGGCGAGGCGAGGGTGCGAGGCGAGGCGAGGCGAGGGAGGCGATTCTCCTGGCGAGGGTGCGATTCTCCTGGCGAGGCAAGGGAGGCGAGGCGAGGGTGCGATTCTCTTGGTGAGGTGAGGGAGGCGAGGCGAGAGGGAGAATTGCGATGCGATTCTCTGGAAAGGGCGAGGGGGCGAGGGATCGAGGGCATCACAAGAATTCTTTCCTAATCGCTAAAATCTTATGCGGGACGCAGGGGTGGCCGACTTGCAAAGCGATGAAGGAAATGACAATATTAGAACGCTGCGACACGAAAAATTTCCACCCGATCGCGACATTCAAACGGGAAGTGAAAACGCCGTCGCACCCTATAAGTCGCCCTATACGGATACTTAATATGCAGTTCAAGGAAGTTCAATGCATCTTTTGAAAAATGTTTGCAATCCTACATTAGAATTTTTTCTTTTTAAGTGACCTAATCTTCAATTTGAGCGTGGATTCAACCAGGTGATTTCTGCAGATAAATGCGAGTTAACTTTTCTGGGATTAATCACAATGATTTATTGGTCTTAAAAACATTAAGAGGAGAACACTGGTTAGGGGAAACAAATAGAAATATTTGAGGCAACCTAGTGAAAACAGAAGGATGCATTATTTAGATGATTTTCTCTTCACCAGGCGACTCCTTGGGGATTGGAGTAAGAATTTGTTGGCTAATTGAGTTCAGAGTGGACTCTGTTATGGTAATCATACTTGAGGTTAGTTGCATGCCTTCAATTGATTTCACAAGTGATGCAACATTGAGCTATTTAGAAGTTTGCATGGAAACTCTGCAGAGATTTGTTTACTTGTAGAAAAGTGTAGAGTGTTTTCTCTATAAGGGAAATCATACATCAATTGAGGAGCTAGGATTAAACTGGCACACGATAAATATTTTTGTAGCTCGTCAGATGCTGCAAACATAATAACTCTTGCGGTGTTGATTTTGAAGTACAGTATAGGAAAATTATATATATGAAAGAGGAAAATAAAACAATGGTATATATTTATATACGAGTCTTTTTAGTGTTTGGCTAAGAGGGTGGTGTGGGAATTGTATTGCATATTCAAATAATCTGAATGTTAACATACTTGATATTTTAACATTCTGTGGTTGGACGGTATTAACATCAAACTAACTATCCAGATTTTTAAAATTTCTAATATATATAAAAGAGTCGCTAATTCTCATAGTGCAATAATATTTAAAGATCCAAAAGTATCAACATAATCTAAAAATCACATCTAAAACCAGTACTAAACAATAAATGATAGAAATAATAAAGAAAAATCACAAACATATCATAATTAATACCTATCAGCTTCAGTATTTCTCTTGTAAACCAAAATCTCTCTTATCTGATATATCAACCTAAAGTTTTTCTTCTCCTAAAAAAAGACATTAATTTCAACTGTAAGTATTAACTTTGTGAGTAACTATAATCTAACATGCATTAAATGACGATGTGTATGCTATGTATGAATGACTAAAAGAAAATTCTGCTCATTTCTTTATCAAACTTTGAAATTTCACTTTAATTTTATCTCTTCCTGTTTCACTTTAAGTATTTACCATTTTAACATATTTAATAGTCATCACTGGATTATCATCATACCCGAGTGTATCCTAAAAAATATGTTCAAGTACAACCTCAATATTGTACCCGAAAGTACTCTCAAATTCTACTCAAAGATATCCTCAAACCATTTCTTTTAACATGCACGGGTACATTGCATCTCTTGATAGTATCATCTGGGGTCAATCTTGTATGACTTAATTCTTTACTTAATATTTCATATCAATTAAAATCATTTAAAATGTACCTTTATATGTAAGTTATTTTCTTCTCATCTCTTATGTCATTTTAGACTTTCAATATACAAGGTATATCTGAAAAACTTTATTTAAACCATTTAATAAAGCAATTATTTATTTATTAAAATATTAATTTAATGAATAAAAAAAAACAATCACTCACCTTGCTTAGCTTGCTTGCCACACCAATTCCCTATTCCCCGTTCTTCTAGGATTAAATGTTCTTCAAACTTAATTATAGTTAAACATTAATATTTTATTATACATCAATTCCTAATTATGTATATTAAACTTTAAAAGCTTTTTTGGAAACATACCTTATCTTTTAAAGTAATTTTGCCCTCGATTTTTAAATTGAATCTTGCTTCTCCCAATTTCGTCTTGACTCGAGCGCATTTACAATTAACATGAAATGAATAATCTTAACTATATATAAAATATAAATATTAAAATATAATCTAAACTATTTTACCTTGTATACTATTCAGCCCCTGCCTTAACCTCGCGCACATGACCTGCACGAGCTTGAGTCTTCTCCTTCGATCGATCGGGAAGAGCTCGACCCATCACAACTTTGCGATTCTTTGTCTTTCCTTGATTTCCTTCCTCTTCTCCCTCATGCAAACAATGTTGCTGCCCTCTTCTCCTTCGCACGGCTCGATGTAGACAACACCGCGAGAGTCAATGTGGACAACACCACGGTCTTTACTTCTTCCTCTTCCTCTTCCTCTGTGCAAGCCCAACATCAAAATCTCCTCCTTTGTTTCGCACGATGGCAGCATTCGAAGGCGCAACCTCTTCCCTTCCTCCTCAATCTGTCGGCTAGGGCTTGGTGTCATATCTCAGATATGAGACTCTGAATTCTTCTTCTTCTCCTTCTCCCTTCTCATTCTCTTCCTTCACGAGCACCGTGCCAACATTGCACATACAATCTTTCTCCTCTTTAGACTTCTCTGTATTCTTCTTCTTCTTCCTCCTGTCTAAACGCAGAACATCTGGAGTCCTCTTCTCTTCTTCTTGCACGCGCAAAGACTCGCGAAGCCATTTCTACTAGGGAACAAAAACTTCGACTTCACCTTCTTCTATTGTTTCTTCTTTTTCTATCGCTCTCGGATACGACAGTTTCTCCTCTCTCGCTCGTTCTAACCGGATACGATCGAATGAGGAGTAAAGTGGTAAAGGTTGCGATCTAATCCCAACCAAGAAGTGTCTTTGGAAATCGACCCTTATTTTAATTTATTATTATTATTATTTTTTGTTGCAATCTCCCATCATTATAAAATTTTGTCCGCGAAAAGAGACATGAAAACGAACATACCTCAATTGAAAAGCTGTGTATATCTTTCTTGCTTCTCAGAAACCTTCTCCCAAGTAGTATGGTTTTCGGGCCACGCTTCCATAAAATCTTCATGAATGGAATCTCTCTATTTCATAGCTTGTTCACATCATACTCCAAAATCTTTTCAGGCTCTTCAACATAAGTCAGATCAGATTTAATATCAATTGGGTATGCTATCACTCTACTAGCTTCATCTGTATTATATTTTCTCTTGAAGAAATGTGAAAAACATTATGCACTCTCTGCATATGTGCAGGTAAAGCCAAACTGTAAGCCAACTTCCCAATCCTCTCCATAATTTCAAATGAATTGACCAATTTGGGACTCAATTGTCTTGTCTTCCCAAATCATTGCATAACTTTTAATGGACTAATCTTTATAAAAACAAACTCTCCAACTTCAAACTCAAAAGGTTTGTGTTTGGTATCGTAATATTTCTTGTCTATCGTGCATTGGCCTCAGTCTGTCTCTGATTAGTCTAATCTTTTCAGTAGCATCATCAACTAAATAAACACCATTGATCTTTTTTTCACCTATTTTAGCCTAACATAGAGGTGTCATGCACTTCCTTCCATACAAGGCTTCATATAGAGTTATTTCAATGCTAGCCTGATAACTATTATTGTAAGCAATTCTACCGAAGTTATATGTGATTCTCAACTTTCACTAAAGTCAATGACACATAATTTTAGTAGATACTCCAAGGTCTGAATAGTTCTCTCTGAGTGACCATCAATCTAAGGGTGAAATGTTGTACTGAAAGTCAGTCGTGTGCTCAAAGCTTCCTAAGTTTTCTTCCACGATCTGGAAGTAAACTTGCCATCTCTATTAGACTTTGACACCCTATGCAACCTCATAATTTGATTCACATATAAATTGACTAACTTCTCAACTGGATCTATCTGTCTAATACACAGGAAATTGACAGACTTAATCAGTTTATTGATAATTACCCAAATAGCAGCATGACCCCGACATTTTAAAGTTGGTTGCATTTTCAAATGATATAGTTGAGCCATAATTAACTATAGATAACTTCAACCTCTCCGGATCTTTAATTAACTGCTCCCACTTAGTAAATAAATAGTTTAAATTACCTAAAGTTTTTTTACTCAGCGAATCAACAACGACATTCGCCTTCCTCGGATGGTACTAAATATCTAAATATAATATAATTCCAGTCATCTCCACTGCCTTAGGCTCAACTCTTTTGGATTGATGATATATTTCAAATTTTGGTGGTCAGTAAAAACTTCATATCTAACTCCATACAGATAATCTTTCCATATCTTGTGTGCAAATACAACTGCAACATGCTTCAATTCATGCACGGGATAGTTCTTTTTATGATTTTTCAATTGACGTGTTACATAAGCAATGATCTTGTCATGTTGCATAAGCACACAACTCAAACCCCTCAAAATGCATCATTGAAAATTTAAAACCCATCAAAGCTGGAAGAAATGACCAAAACTAGAACAGACATTAAACAAGTATTTTGCTTTTGAAAAGCCTCCTCACAACAATTGGATCAATCGAACTTCACTACCATTTGAGTTAACCTTGACAACAACATAGCAATCTGTGAAAACCCCTCAACGAACCTCCTGTAATACCCAGCTAGATCTAGAAAACTTCTGATCTCAGTGACAGTAGTAGATTTTGGTCAATTTATAATTGCCTTCATCTTATTCTTATCCACAAATATGTCATTTCCACTAATAAAGTGACCAAAAAAAGCCATACTCTTAAGCCAAAATTCACATTCGTAAAATTGGCATAAAGTATATTCTCTTTCAAAACTTGCAATACAACATGTAAATGATCTGCATGATTGACTTCATCTCTCGAACATACCAACATATCATCTATAAAGATGATCACAAAAGTATATAGAAACTGCCTGAAGACCTTGTTCATTAAGTCCATTAAAACTACTGGAGCATTTGTTTGTCCAAATGACATCACCACAAATTCATAATGCCTGTATCTGGTCTTAAAAGCTGTCTTTGCCATGTTTTTTTGTCTAATCCTTAGCTGGTGATAACCTGACCTTAGGTCATTCATTGAAAATACAAAAGCCCCTTTGAGCTGATCAAACAAATAGTCAATCCTTGCCAGTGGATATTTATTTTTAACTGAGTTTATTTAACTCCTTGTAGTCAATGCCCATCCTGAAGCTCCCATTCTTCTTCTCAAATAATACTGGAGCTCTCTAAGGTAAAGATGCTAGGTCTGATAAACCCTTTATCAAGTAACTTTTGTAGTTGGCTCTTTAGCTCATACTTCATAACTATCATAATGTAGAATGCCTTGCATACATGCTCAGAACCTGGCAAGGGCTCCATACAAAAATCAATCTCTCGAGCCTTGGTAAATCATCAAGGAATACTAAATGTTCTCTTACCACTGGAATATCACCCAATAACTACTTTCTTAGAATTATCAGTTCCATGAGCAAGAAAACCTTGACTTCCGCGATTCAACAATTTGTAAGCCTTCAACCAAGTAATTATCATAGATGTCAATCATTTATCGCCGAAAAATTTAACTTTTGCTTTCTCGGGTACATTTATTTTTTACAATCTTCTTATCACAATCAATAGTGATAGTTTTTAGGCATCCAATACATGCCTAAAATTACATCGAATTCAACCAAGGGCAACACAATAAGTTGGTTATTAAAGCTCTTTTCACCTCTCACAATCTCTACCTCACATGATTTATTAAATTCCAAAAAAAACACCATTTGACATCCTAATTGATAGTATCGAAGGGATTTGTAATCACATCACTTTAGCCTGTTCATCATCTATAAATGAGTGTGATGCTCTCGAGTCAAATAACATTCTTATCAGTCTACCCTAAAGATATATGATACATATCATTAAAATCATCGCATTAAACATTTAGAGTCAGCTTATTAATATACCCTTGTTTTTTGTATGACATGGCAAGAATTCTAAGCGGCTTAAAGTGTACTGGTTAAAATTATTAAGAGAAACATACATGTGTTAACGTCAGGGGGGTCCTTAGATTCCTGCTGCGAAAGGTGTCCTTCCAGTCAGGTAGTAAAAGTACTCTAGGTTGAACTTTTTGCCGACTTTGGTCTTCATTTGGCACTGACCTTGAAGATTTATTTGTCCTTGGCCTACCATAGCTCCTCTGAGGTGGTGCAACACTGCCTCTGGAATCTGTTGGAGCTCTCTGACCCAATTTAAGGCAATTCTTCGCCATATGTTCTGGTTGGTGGCATGAAAAGCTTGTGTTGGTTCCAGACAGGCACTCACCATTGTGAGATCTTCCACACTTGTCACACTTCTCCACTTCAAACTTAGTGTCAATACTGTTTGATCAAAGCCTTTTTAGCACTTGTACTACCTGACTGGAAGGACAACCTTTGAGAGCTTTGAGGAAATCTTGATCCTCGAAATTTCTTCATTTCTGAATATCCTTCTCTTAGTAGTCTCCAGTCCAGCTCAATCCTCCTAGATCTCTCCACTAGAATGAAAGAATCATCGATTCCCAGAGGAATTAATGGTTGTCTAATCACATCTCTGAGCCCAGACAATAATCAGGGGAACTTCTCCCCTGCATTAGGAATTAACTGAGGCACATTCCTTGAAAGCATGATGAATTCACTTTCATAGTGCATAATAGATCGATCACCCTATACCAACCAGATAAACTTGTCCTGCATTTGCCTCCTGACAGACAATGGTATGAATCAGTCTCTAAAGGTGCTCACGAACTCCCACTAAATCATATGACTGACCTCGTCACTATTTCTCTGCCTCTCTTTTTAATGCAAATGTAGCCAGTGTAACCATCCTCTCAGTAGGACAAAATAACCTGTTTATGACTTTCTCTACTCTTCACAACTAGTTGTCAGCATCTACCAGACCTCCTTCAAAAAAGAAAGGTAGTCTCATATCCTGAAATAATTTCTAATACTTATCTATGTGAGCTCCTCCACTGGAACTGACTTGAGTCTAAGAGTTCATAATCAACTGTGTTACTGAAGTCATCTTTTCAGTAAATGCATCTGTATTTATAGTAATTGTCAGAGTGCATCAACTTCTACTATCTCATCTCTTGCTTCGTCCCTATGATTTTTCATAATTATGAAATAACATAAATAATATTATAATTATATACAATTTAATTCTTTATCAATAATACTTATGAATTAAAATAATCATCTTAATGACTATTTGGGATCATGATTAAATATAGATTTTCCGATACCACTTTTGTCACGTCCCGATTTGGTGCTTAGAATTAACTAAGGAGGATGCTTCAGTTGGTCGATATTAACATTCCATATTTTTAAAACTTTCGATATATATAAAAAAAACCACTAATCTTCAAAGTACAATAACATTTAAATATCTAGAAGCATCAACATAATTTGAAAATCATATTTCAAACCAGTACTGAACAGTAAATGAAAGAAACAGTAAACAAAAACTACAAACATATCATAACTAGTACCTTTCAGTTGCAGTTCTTCTCTTGTAAACCAAATCTCACCTACCAGACATATCAACTTAGAAATTTTTTTCTCCTAAAAGAAGACATTAACTTCAATTGTAAGTATAACTTAGCGAGTTATTATAATTTAATATGCATTAAATTATGATACTTATGTTATGTATGAATGATCAAAAGAAAATATAGCTCATTTTTTTATAAAAATTTGAAATTTCTTTTTAATTTTATCCTTTCTCATTTCACTTTAGGTATTTGTAATTTTAACCTCTTTAATAGTCATCACATGATTATCGTCATACCCGAAGATATTTTCACAAAATGTGTTCGAAGACACTCTCAAAATTACACTCGAAGGTACCCTTAAATTATACCCGAATGTGTTCTCAAATTGTACCCAAATGTACACTTTTATCATTTCTTTTAACATGCACGGGTACATTGCATCCACTGTCAATACCATCTCGGGATGATACTGTATGATTTAATTTATTACTTAACATTTCATATCAATTAAATTTTCTTAAAATATACCTTCATATGTAAGTTATTTTCCTCCCATCTCTTATGTTATTTTAAACTTTCAATGTGGAAGGTATAACTAGAAAATTTATTTTAAGCCATTCAATAAAATAATTATTCATTTATTAAAATATTAATTTAATGCATACAAGAAAATAATCACTCACCTTGTTTAGCTTTCTTTCCACACCAATTCCCTAACCCCCGCCCTTTTAGGCTTAAATATTATTTAACTTAAATTGCAGTTAAACATTAATATTCTATTAAATATCAATTCCTAATTAAGTAATTTAAACATTAATAATTTCTTTTTAACAAATAACCTATCTTTTAAAAAAATTTGTCTCGATTTTTAAATTGAATCTTGCTTCTCCCAATTTGTTTATGATCCAAGCGCATTTACAAGTAACATTAAATGAATAATCTTAAATACATATAAAATATAACTATTAAATTCTAATCTAAAAATGTTGTTTTATGCAAAAATGATCTTAATTTATCATTTTTATACAATATGCATGAACCACTAAAACTTAAGATCCTTAAATGAAGTATGCTGTTAGAATGATCTAATAGAATTAAATGAGAAATAAAAATGTGACAACAACAACAACAAAGCCTTAATCCCACTACGTGGGGTCGGTTACATGAATCCTTTTTCTCCACTGTGTCCTATTTAGTGTCATATTTTTATTTAGTTATAGTAAATTAAGATCATTTTTAATACAATAAGCCCAAGTCTTCCTAGGTCCACCTCTGCCTTTCTTAACACAAGTCGAATCTAAAACATCTACTCTCCTAAT
>JXCR01051222.1:59397-85628 GCA_002079205.1 Phalaenopsis hybrid cultivar
AATTTAAAACATCTACTCTCCTAATTGGATCCTCAAATGATCGACGTTTAATGTGACCAAACCATCTAAGACGAATTTCTCTAATTTTGTCCTTCACAAGAGCTACACCAACCCTATCACGAATATATTCATTTCGCGTTTTGTCTCTAAGTTTAAAGCCACTCATCCACTTAATCAATTCTCATCTCGGCAACACTTAACTTATTATTATGCTTCTCTTTTAAAGGCCAACATTCAAGCCATANTCGGGATCATCTAATGGTCGATGTTTAATATGACCAAACCATCTAAGGCGAGAAATTACTTCTTATATGTATTATTAAATTATTATTATTATAATAAATGATATAATTAGTTAAATTAATTTTATTAAATTTTATTCAATTAAGAAGTATGGAAAAAGACTATTCAAATTTGTGATTAATAAAAGATTGACTAGTGATTTGGAGGTGAGTGATATGCATTTATTATGTAAGTTGATTTAATTAAATGTCTTTAAAAGTATATTAAACTTCTTTAGACTTAGAATTTGTGATCAGAATTGAAGGAGAATTTAAAATCCTTACACTTTCACTTTTAGTTGATATAGCTGAGAGTATGAGGAAGTGAAGGGGAAGAATAAACTTTTACAAATGTCACTTAAATGTTAAGGTGAGTTTTTAATGACTTTTTATATGTATTAAATTGACGTTTTATTAAATAAAGATTTTCAATATTGCTTCAGATATCTGCTTTTATAATTATTTGCATGTTGAAGAATCATTGAAATGAATGAAATGAAATGATAAAAAAAAAGAAAAATGATTTTTTAATGACTTTAAAAGGAGATATTTAAAAGAAATGAAATGTAAAGGCTTAAGTCATACACGTTTTCTCCTAGATGATACTGACAGGGGATGCGATGTATCCCGTGCGTGAAAAAGGAAATGAAAATGATAAAGTTATACATTCGGGTGCAAATTTTGAGGGTACATACAAATATAATTTTGAGGATATTTTTGAGTATGACAATAATTCTAATATGACCTTATAGATGTTAAAAATAGTAAATACTTAAATTGAAACTCGAATGATTAAATTAAAAATGAAAGCTTACAGTTTGATTTATCAATAGATTGCATTTTCTTGGGGCATTTATGCATAGCATTTTCATATTATTTTATTGCATAAAAAGGTTATAATTGCTCACCTAGTAGTGTCTTATTCTTGAAAATTAATGATTAATTTTAGAAAAATATGAGATTGATCTGACAGATAGACAAAACATCGTTTACATGAGGACTATTATTGATGGATAGTGTGTTGTGTATTATGATTGTAATTATTATATTGTTTACTTCTGAGTAGTGATATATTGTTATGTGTTGGTTTGAGATGTTTTAATTGCAGACTATATTGCTTTTTCTAGATGATCTAATTTTCTGTGTAGTGTACTTTGTAAGTTCTTAGAGACTCTTGTATAAATTAGAAGTTATGATAATGTAAGGAAAGTGATTGAAATGTTAATTTCAACATCTAACCGTCTGTTCTTGCCTTGGTTAATTCCGAGCTTCGTGTCAGGTTGTGACATGTATCCCTTTAATGCCTTTTTAAATAAGGATTGGGAGATCGAGAGTCATATTGTTTTTCTCGCACTTAGGGTGGTAACATATCACTGAATTTAGCTTTGCCATAATTAAATTGAGTTCAGTTGAAATTACTTTTGATGATAAAGTTCATGCTTTGAGTTTATTTTGATCATTGTTGAGAGCCAGAGTGAAGAGTGAAAGTCTCATCTTAAAAATTAAAGGTAGAGGTAGAATTACTAAGAATCACGACACTCAAATTAGTCAGTTTATAAGCACAACAATGTATGCTGACAATGTGGAAATGCTAGGCACATGAAAATGCATGCTTGCGAAAGGGGTTTGTCAAAATAAAGAAAAGTTGGTTAATTTTGCAATATGGGCCTATGAGTCATGAATATTGGATTCAAAATGTTTTTTCTTTTTCCTCACTTCACGTTAGGACTTATATCAAACAATTCTACTAGTATCTGAGAAGTCTATCTTATTACTATTGAGCCTTATCTATTATGGAATTGGTGATATAAAATCAAAATTATCATTGATATTATATGCAATCTCAAATTGTGATACTATTTAAGGCTTGGATTGGAATTCAAACTCGATTTTCAAAACTAGCACTTGCAAGATAACCCAAGGTATTAAGGTGATGGCACGTACATAAAAAATGACGATGCAAATTTTAATATTTTTAACTGAGCGGCAATAGATTTGAACACCAATTTGTGCTCATGACATTGCAAGTTAAAACATGCTAGTGAGAAATGGATGACAATTTCATATTAAAAGGAAAGCTTCTAAATTTGAATTTTCGGTTTATTTTATTTATTTATTTTTTATTTTGTGAAGGCTGTATTCTAAAATGATAGGGGAAGGCCAAACTTTTCAAAGTTGAAATGGAAGCTCACCTTAAAAGTTAGGGTTTATTATATCAATGTTCTAGTATTGTCAGTAGTACATCCCTAGGAGACTCGATCTACATGCCACTTTCATTGCTAACCCCATAAAAAATGCATGTATTTAGTTTTGGAAAGTAATTATGTTGTATTTGATAATTTTAGAAGGTTGAAGAACTGGATAGAAATAAAAAAAAATGTTTAGTTTTGCAAAAAGGTTTTTCTCTTAAAGTGTTTTTGGATGTCTTTCTTATGCATTCTATTTGTAGGATTAAATTAAACCCTAATTTGATGAAATGTTATTTATTTCATGTGAAATTGATGATTTTTGGTATTTGTTTTTGGGACGATCAAAATAATATGATATAAGAAGCAGCATTGTTATATCGGCTAAAATCATCATGTTCTATGAAAGTTCTAATAATGCCAGAAAGTAGATTTCCACTACTAAATAGGTTTGAGACGGAGGAGATTTCTGAACTTGATGTGCAAGAAAGTGGTTAGCAAACTTCTGAGTGTTGAGATGAAGTTGAAACAAACCTGCATGTCATTTTGGTGAGATTTCATGAAATGTTTAAGTTTGCTAATTGGGTAAACTTCTCTAGCATTTTTTTAAATTTGAGAGTATTTTGATGCATTTATCTGGACTAGAAAGTAAGCTTTTTATATATCTGTAGACATATTTAAGACAATTTTACCATACTATGTAATTCCTCATGTAGTTTTTGTTATTATGCTCTACTATTTTTTTCATACATGTATTTACATTTCTTTTTCAGCCCAGATATGTGGTCAATCAAGTCACTGATGGTGACTATGACTGCCCGAGAAATTTGCTGAAGTTTCTAACGGAGCTACACTCAGCTTTTAGGATGCTTAACCTTCGCAATGACTTCCTGCGTAAGAAATTTGACGGTAAATTACAATAAATTTTTGCCTTTTAAATTAACTGTAAATTGAAATTATACCTTTATATAATGAGATTATTTATGTCCTTCTCTTTAATTTATATAATAGGCATGAAATATGATTTGCGACGAGTTGAGGAAGTGTACTATGATGTGAAAATCCGCGGCCTTGCTCCAACAGAATCCAACCCAGAACCAATTGCTTGAAGGCAGGTCAACAATTCTTGCCTATATGTTTTCAGCTTAGGAACCTCTTGTGCCGTATTCATGGTGGGGGTGTCAAATCTGTTTCGGGGGTCGAGTTCGAGTTTGACCCGACCCTAATGCTAAACATTACAACTCGAATTCAACCGCCCTCAACTTGGTGACCCGTACCCTACTTTTGTAACATGTTTAACATAAAGCATAATAGCTATTTGGGTCAACATTGGGTTAATTTTTGGTTGGCGGATCGATTCTGAGTCAATTTTCGGCTGCAGGTAAACTCAAACTCAACTTGAAAAATTAAACGGACTAGAATTCCTAATCCTAAGCGAACCCAAAATTATTCGGGTTAACACGAATCCGGATTTTTTTAGTCAAGTTCGAGTCGAGTTGGCATGCCGGGTCAATTTCTTATACCCCTAATTCATGGAGTAATCATGGTAACCATTCTTTATGAAGATGCAGAAAAAAATTTTCTCTGATCATTTTGCGGACTAAATTTTGTTTAAATTTTATACAGATCAAACAAAAATCATGCTAGCAAACTTCTTATATTGGTAATTCTAATATTTTGCGAATGTTATAGCTTTCAAAATCAGTTGTTTTCATTAAAAATAGAAAATTTTTTTCTTTATTTTTCTCAGTGTTGCCATCTTATAACCTGACAATGTTATTATTCAATCCTGAACCAGCTTGCATTTATGTCTGATCTCCATCCAGATTAAGATTTATGTTCCCCTAAACTGCCAATGAGTTTGAACTTCATAGACGAGTGCTACCAAGCACACTGTTTACGCTTGCATGCCTAGGTAGGATGGCATGCATGTAAAAAATGAAGTTAGGTGTTAGAAATGAAAATACATAAGAATGAAGTATCGTGTATGTAAATCCTTCCTTCAAATTTTGTGATGAACAATCTAAGAAGCAAACAAGAATGGAATTAAAAGCTAATGTGATCTATAAAATTTTTATCACCTTATAACAGCTAATGAAAGCTTGTAAATGATAAACATATTTGGCTCCAAGTTTTGAAATAAAAAAATAGCTCTTAGCTTTTTGGTAATAGAGAAAAGTTTTATTTATTTATTTATTTTGCAAGAATGTTTCATTTTTGCCTTTGTTTTTGTTGACTGAGATTAAAACATATTAGCCCAAAACAATCTTAGATTAATGGTAAAAGAGTTTAATATAACTTGCAAGTAAACACTTAACTACTTGTATAATAAACAAGATGCTGTGATTGTCGGTGTGTTTTATTTGATATCAGTATGAAATAAAATATATAAGTGACAATTTTGTAAGCATGATGAACCTTTTGATTTTTTTATAACTCAATGTATAAATTATAACTGGTTCACATTTACAGAATGCAACAAATCTGCAGACCGAAAATTTTGTCTATGAACTGCAATGACTTAATTAGAGGTTTTTTTCTTTTTAGCTATGTATTAATTGAAAATGCTAGATCATTTTGAGAAGGATTACAATGGTCATTAATAAAATGTTTTAGAAGTTTTATGTAATTTTGTTATTCGCTGTGCAGATTTAGTGGAATTTGTTTCAGAAGATATTCCAAGTACTCGAATATTCTCTTCAACCTCGCTCCCCTGTTTTAACTTGTATACTCGATGAACAAATTCACATCAACTTTCATGTGTTTGTAGATGAAATAACTTATGATTGCTTATCAGATTTCCTTAGAAAGTTATAACTGGATTCCCTTTAATATTTGGTCGAATGGATCTGCAAGGCTAACTTAGATTTGACTAAACTAGAGGACTTTTTAATTGGCTTGACCAACGTTTCCTAAAAGATTTTATTTCCAAAGATGATTTCTAACCAAAATGCGTAATAGAAGAGTACAGCCTTTTCGTTCCTCTCGGCTTCAACACTCGCTCCCTTTCTCTACTTCTACAATTTGAATGAGACAACTATTTCATCTCTAATATTGTAACCGAACCGACGATATTCCCTCCTATGTATGAGTTCATCATTGCTCGGTGCCAAAGATGGAGTTATTAATCGGTCAATATATAAATAGAATGGTTCTATCGAGTTAAGTTTATTGCTTATTTATTTTTATTTGTTTGAAATTAGTTTGTGTTTGGCTCGACTACTGGCATGACAAACTCTTCTAGTCCCAATAATCTTTATTTTAATGATTTGTTAGGAACATGAGTTTGCTGCTAAAATTAGGTACTAATAAACATGTTGATAAGCTCATTAAATAAAAAATATTGAAATTGATCATATATGTTAAAGAAGAGACGGTAAAATATGACAAAAATTAAAATTATAATGCGTGTAGCAATCATCAAAATCAAGTAGTGAGGAAGCAGTGAAGGTAGGGTTTTACTTGCGACTATGCGACTATGTAGTTCCTAAAGCATACACTATCACGACCCTGCGTGTTAACTTAGCATTAACTAAGTCAGGAACTCAATCAGACAGTATTAACATTTAATTTACTTTCTTCAGACTTTCATGATTAACAACCATTAAGAAACCACAATATTTTAAATGAAAATTTAAATCATCCATAAATAACAATATAGTTTATAGACAATCTCTCATACAACATATAACCGTATATCATTATCTCGAAGAAAACATTACAAAAAGAATAATATAATCAAATCATAAAATAATGCATATCAGCTATAGTCATCGTCCTAAAAACTAAATCCATCATGTCGGACATATTAATCTGCAGTTGAGGTTCACTGGTTTTCATTACTTTCAATATATAAAAGAGCAATTAAGAAACCACAAAATATTTCAAATAAAATTTTAAATTATAGAGAAACAATACGTAGTTTGCAGACAACCTCTTATGCAACATATAAAAGTATCACTATCCATAAGAAAACAATACAAAAAGAAAAATACAATCACAACATAAAATAATCTCTATTAATTGTAGTCTTGTAAATTAAACTCATTCTGTCAGAAATATCAAACTACAATTTTTTCTGAAAGAAACTATTAAGTTCAACAGTAAGTTTTCACGACTTAATAAGCAATTACAATCTTATTATGCAGTAAATGCATATGTAAATGTTATGCATGAATGATTAAAAGAAGTATAGTATATTACTTAATATAATGGTAAGCTTTTATTTTAAATTTATCTCTTTTCATTTCAATTTAAGGATTAACTCTTTTTAGTCTCTTTAAGAAGTCATCAAGATTACAGTCACACCGAATGTATCTTCAAAATTGTACTCGTAGCTACTCTAACAAATTTGCACCTTAAGTACATCTATTTTTTCAATTTTATTTTACATTCACCAGCACATCACATCATCTAGGAGTAATCCTGATTGACCCAAACCCTTACATTTCATATCTTCTAATTACTTTCATTTAAGGTTATTGAAACCACTGTTTTCTTTTTTTCATTTACATTTCATTCATTTCAATAATTCTTTGATTCATATTATGCCTCTGATTATAAAACATGATATATGAATCAATAATGCAGTTTTTTGTTTAATGAAGCTTTAATTTACAAGAAAATAATTAATCTTCTTTGACTTAGAAGACCTTTGTAAAAGCTTATGTTGATGCCTCGATGATAGTTATTTCCACTCTCGAGCTTTTTATTCTTTTTCTTGCTCTCTCTATTTGAAGAGGGCATATGACTACTAAGTCCAAAAAGTAGATACACCCCTATTCAATTATTATTATTAGTAATATTTTTATTTATTTGTTTGTTTTATATATTTAACTTACAGTTATTACAAACAATGAGGAAAAGTGGTGGGTAGATTGGACATGGTGTCGCTCTATGTTCGGTCACACGATATGTGGTGGGGACGACAGATTTTGATAATAGAGTTATTATTTCTAATGGGATAGGTGTTATTTTTTAGCCTAATATGATGTTTTGGGTGTGAGTGTAAATAAGAAAATTTAGAGGTGAAGTTTGTAATATANATCCTTAGAAAGTTATAACTGGATTCCCTTTAATATTTGGTTGAATGGATCTGCAAGGTTAACTTAGATTTGACTAAACTAGAGACTTTTTAATTGGCTTGACCAATGTTTCCTAAAAGATTTTATTTCTAAAGATGATTTCTAACCAAAATGCGTAATAAAAGAGTACATTTTCGTTCCCTTTCTCTACTTCTACAATTCGAATGAGACAACTAGTTCATCTCTAATATTGTAACCAAACCGACGATATTCCCTCCTATGTATGAGTTCATCATTGCTTAGTGCCAAAGATGGAGTTATTAATCGGTTAATATATAAATAGAATGGTTCTATCGAGTTAAGTTTATTGCTTATTTATTTTTATTTGTTTGAAATTAGTTTGTGTTTGGCTCGACTGCTGGCATGACAAACTCTTCAGTCCCAATAATCTTTATTTTAATGATTTGTTAGGAGCATGAGTTTGCTGCTAAAATTAGGTACTAATAAACATGTTGATAAGCTCATTAAATAAAAATATTGAAATTGATCATATATGATAAAGTAGAGACAATAAAATATGACAAAAATTAAAATTATAATGCGTGTAACAATCATCAAAATCAAATAGTGAGGAAACAGCAAAGGTAGGGTTCTACTTGCGACTATGTAGTTCCTAAAGCTTACACTGTCACGACCCTGCGTGTTAACTTAGCATTAACTAAGTCAGGAACTCAATCGGACAGTATTAACATTTAATTTTCTTTCTTCAGACTTTCATGATTAACAATCACTAAGAAACCACAAAATATTTTAAATGAAAATTTAAATCATCCATAAATAACAACATAGTCTACAGACAATCTCTCATACAACATATAACCGTATATCACTATCTCGAAGAAAACATTACAAAAAGAATAATATAATCAAATCATAAAATAATACATATCAGCTATAGTCATCGTCTTAAAAACTAAATCTATAATGTCAGACATATTAATCTGCAGTTGAGGTTCACTGGTTTTCATTACTTTCAATATATAAAAGTGCAATTAATAAATCACAAAATATTTCAAATAAAAATTTAAATTATACAGAAACAATAACGTAGTCTTCCTCTTATGCAACATATAAAAGTATCACAATCCATAAGAAAACAATACAAAAAGAAAAATACAATCACATCATAAAATAATTTCTATTAATTGTAGTCCTGTAAACTAAATTCATTATGTTAGAAATATCAATCAACAATTTTTTTTGAAAGAAATAATTAAGTTCAACAATAAGTTTTCACGACTTAATAAGCAATTACAATCTTATTATGCAGTAAATTCATATGTAAATGTTATGCATGAATGATTAAAAGAAGTATAGTATATTACTTGATATATTACTTAATATAACTGTAAGCTTTTATTTTAAATTTATCTCTTTTCATTTCAACTCAAGGATTAACTCTTTTTAATCTCTTTAAGAAGTCATCAAGATTACAGTCATATCGAATGTAACTTCAAAATTATACTCGTAGCTACTCTAACAAATTTGCACCTTAAGTTACATCTTTATTTTTTTAATTTTATTTTACATTCACGAGTACATCACATCATTTGTTAGTATCATCCAGGGGTAATCCTGATTGACCCAAACCCTTACATTTCATATCTTCTAATTACTTTTATTTAAGGTTATTGAAACCAATGTTTTCTTTTTTTCATTTACATTTCATTCATTTTAATAATTCTTTAATTCATATTATGCCTCTGATTATAAAACCTGATATATGAATCAATAATGCAGTTTTTTGTTTAATGAAGCCTTAATTTATAAGAAAATAATTAATCTTCTTTGTCTCAGAAGACCTTTCTAAAAGCTTATTCATCCACTTTATTTTATTTTCAATCTTTTACCATTCTCAAAATAAATAGCTTCCAATCTTCCTAATTAAGTAAAATTTAATAACATTAATTAAATTAATTATATCATTTATTTTAATATTTAAAATTACTTCATCAGTTTCTTGGATCGATCTTCCTCCTAGCTGAAATTTCTTAAACTTGAGTCCTGATTCGAACAAAGTGCCTATTAGCATTAATTAAATATGCACACATTTAAAAATTCATTAAATTAATTAATAAGACTCTAACTCGCCTTTCTCTTCGGCCGCACGATTAGAGCTTCAACTCCTCTATCACGTGCGAGCTGCCTCCTTTTTCTTTGCTATGCACTTGAGGCTCGACTTCTTGTCCTCTTCCTTCTGTCTCAACTCGACTCAACATAATACATGTGCCTCCTTTCTCCTCTAACTCTACACGCGAGGCTCTACTTCTGCACACACGCACAAGCCTTCTCTTCAGCTAGGGTTCGAGCTCTACTTTTCTTTTCGCACTCGATGCTGATGCCTCCTCCTTCCTTCTCTTTCCGTTAGGGCACGTCATTGAGTCCTTGTTCAGCAAGCTTTGAAGCCTCCCATGCCCACAATCGGTGGCTTCCTTCTCCATCTTCTTCTTGTATCTTCTTCGTTCTTCTTTTCCACTCTCGAGCTTTTTATTCTTTTTCTTGCTCTCTATTTGAAGAGGGTATATGACTACTAAGTCCAAAAAGTAGATACACCCATATTTGATTATTATTATTATTATTAATATTTTTATTTATTTGTTTGTTTTATATAATTAACTTACAATTATTACAAACAATGAGGAAAAGTGGTGGGTAGGCTGGACATGGTGTTGCTCTATGTTCGGTCGCACGATATGTGGTGGGGACGACAAATTTTGATAACGGAGTGATTATTTATAATGGGATAGGTGTTATTTTTTAGCCAAAAATGATGTTTTGGGTGTGAGTGTAAATAAGAAAATTTAGATGTGAAGTTTGTAATATAATAGTAATATTCATAATCACACTTACCCATGACATAATACTTTAGGGTATAGCCTCCCACCATGAGATTGTGTATATTACCTTGTTCTCTTATCTTCCCTCCATGCCTTCAATCTCCACCCTCATTTTTTAATATTTATATCAATGAGGGATTCCAATGTTACTCAACGGAGCCTTGACGAACTTGAACTCGAGCTTGTTTAATAAACAAAATTAAATTTGATCTAGTCTTGTGGCTCAATAAACTCGATTCATGAGCTTTTTAACGAGTTAAATTGAAGCCAGCTCCGCTTACTTACATCCCTACCCTGAGAGACTTCAGATTTGTTTTTTGAGGTACGGGGAGATAATGTGTTGTTTTGGATGTTCATCTCTAAGTCTTAAGACTTGTGGGTCATTGAGGATCTAATTAGTTAAAGTCTGTGCGGAACCATATAGACCCCTCATTATTAGTTGTTCCTTCTTTTATAGATGACTTTTATGACAATATGAGATATCGGCATGTGTAGATTATTCCATGTGGGCCTCAGTTTAGACAATTCATACATTTGCGGTATTCCTGCCGCCCGTGAGTTTAAAAGTAGTCAAATTTATACAGGAAGGTTTACATTCATAACATACAGCTGTAAGAAAACTCGTTGGCTGATTTGCTGAAGTTCAGCTCTTTAAGTAATCTTGTTTGAATCATTTCGTTAAGCGATCATGTCGAATATGATCTATTTTTTGGGCTGGAATTATAAATGAGCTGAACACTATAGTCCTTTGTTCAATCGTGTTCTGGCTCATTTTAGCTTGAAAAAAAAAAAAAAAAACTATATATATTATTCTTAAAATAATATATTATGTATATTTATATTTAAATTTAAATCGTCATAGCTTGAGGGGTCAATTGATGTTGTGTTTTTTTATTGCATAGAAATGGTGTATGTTTATATTCAATATCATATATATTTAATTTTCTAATTAATTTAAAGTCAATTTGACTTGAACATAATCTAAAAATAAGTATAAATAATTTTCTCGATCAAAATTTATTAAACTATTCATGAGTCATTTCGAACACGGATCAATTTCAAAAAGAAATAAATAAATGAATGACTCGAGCACGAACACATGTTTAAGCTCGGCTTGCTTATAGCCTTATGTACCCATACTACATTTCAATGTATTTAGGATTCAAGGACTAAATTTAATTTTCTTAGATATATACTCTCTTATGGTCTACATTGGAGTCTAAAGGCCTTCATTTAAGTAGAACTAAAATTGAATACATGGAATGTAATTTTAGTANGGCAATTGAACATAGTTTAAGACGCATCACAAAAATTTCTTATAATCAATTTGCATTTATGTCAGACAAGTCTACTATGGAAGCTATACATTTATTGGAGGTTTGATGGAGAAGTTCAGAGATAATAAGTAAAATCTACATTTGATTTTTATTGATTTAGAAAAAAGCTTACAATAAGGTTTCAAGAGATATCCTTTGGAGAGTTCTTGAGAAGGTGTTGATATGCTTATATTCAATTCATTAAAGATATGTATACTAAAGCTGTTACTTGTGTTCAAACTGATAGAAGATTGACCAAATATTTTCCTATTTCTGTTGGATTACGTCAGGAATCGGTTTTAAGCCCATATCTTTTCGCTTTAGTTATGGATGATATTACTGGACATCTACAGAAGGATATACCTTAGTGTATGTTTTTTGTTGATGATATCCTTCTCGTGGATAAAACAAGAGAAAAGCCCTGTAAAAACTTGAATTATGGAGGTCTACATTGGAGTAAAGGCCTTCATTTAAGTAGAACTAAAACTGAATACATGGAATGTAATNGGGGTCAACTGATGTTGTGTTTTTTATTGCATATAAATGGTGTATGTTCTTATTCAATATCATATCTTTAATTTCTAATTAATTTAAAGTCAATTTGACTCGAACATAATCTAAACATAAGTATAACTATTTTTCTCGATCAAAACTCGTTAAATTGTTCATGAGCCATTTCGAACACAGATCAATTTCAAAAAGTAATAAATGAATGAATGACTCGAGCACCAACACATGTATAAGCTCGGCTTGTTTATACCCTTATGTATCCATACTACTCCATTTCAATGTATTTAGGATTCAAGGACTAAATTTAATTTTCTTAGATATATATACTCTTATGGACTACATTGGAGTCTAAAGGCCATCATTTAAGTAGAACTAAAACTGAATACATGGAATGTAATTTTAGGGGTAGTAGTAGCTCTAGTGATAGAAGTGTGACTTTGGGTGATCAAATTATTAAAAGGTGTGAACGATTTAAGTGACAGAAGTGTGACTTTGGGTGATCAAATTATTAAAAGGTGTGAACGATTTAGATATGGAGTCTGTTGTTCAAAGCGATGGTGGTATAGATGTGGTTGTTAATAGGAGAATTCAAGTTGGTTGGTTAAAGTGGAGGAATGCTTTGGGCCTTTTGTGTGATAGAAAAGCACCGCTTGGANAAAGGTGGAACCATGTAAGGTTCGACAAAAAATTTTGTGAAACAAAATTTCGTAACGAGGATGAGCCAGCTACATGATAGACATGGATAGGCCTCCCTCCCTCCCATGATACAATGGCCCACATCCCTCATTGCTTAAAATTATCAAGGAAAACCCTTTCACCCATACGCCTAGGTTTCTTTCCCACTTATACATTTTTCAAGAGGAAGACACATATCGAAAGTCATCATACAACGGCCCACATCCCTCATGGCTCGGGTCCATGAAGAAATCATGACTCCTCACATTCTCATACAATCAATTTGAAGGGATTCTCAGCCAACTCTCATCCACCCTATAGAAGCAAAATCCAACATCAATGTAGCCATAAATAGACTTGATGGAAGCATCCAGCATGTTAAATTTATTCTTCGGCTTTCCTTTCAATAATTACCATTATCTCTCTCTCTCTCTCTCTCTCTCTCTCTCTCACACACACACACACACACACATGCACTCAAGTTTTTCTTCGAATTATACATTTTTCAAGAAAGAGGCACATATCCATAAGCATGATACAGTGGCACACGTCCCTCATGGCTTACAATTATCAGGAAAACCCTTTCACCCAAATGCTTAGGTTTCTGTCCCAGTTATACATTTTTCAAGAGGAAGGCGCATATCAAAAGTCATGATACGACGGCCACATCCCTCATGGCTTGGGTCCTTGGACAAATCTTGACTCCTCACATTCTCATACAATCAATTTGAAGGGATTCTCATCCAGCCGATAGAAGCAAAACCTAACATCCAGGTAGTCATAAATAGATTTAATGGAAGCATAAAGCGTGTGAGACTTATTCTTTGCCTTTCTTTTCAATAATTACCATTGACCTTCTATTAAAATTGATTAAGAAACAGAAGTCCTGTATGATTACGAAAACTATCATTTTGCTTTAAAGCTTCTACATGAGGAAAACACTAACAATCATAATTTCAGAAAATGTCTAAAACTGAATGTGAATGTGATTCATGTTTGCCAAATCAACACTCCTTATCCAACAGTTGGAGGCCGAGGTATAAGTAAATGAAGAGCATAAAAACTCGCCAGATTTTCTTTGTAGTCCACATTATCACTAGCACCATAGCTTAATGAAGATAAGAGATGAGGCATTGGAAAATAACAAGTCTTAATGATGATAGATTGTTAAGTGTCATTTAAGGCAAGGGAAGGGAATGTCTCCAAAACGAGATGCATGCATGCATGCCGTGCTAAAGTAGTTCAAACAAAAGCTCATCTAGTTATGTTTTCTCATTCGAGCATCTTGTCTCCAATTATGAATCTAGTATGAATCTTGAATAAGTTGGCTACAACTAGTCACTTTGAAAGCCATCTAAGAAAGACAGCATGTTTTTTCAACAAGATCGAAGAACGACACTCAAACATTGATTCACTCCGATGTTTATGTTTAGTCATTACTAATTTTATCCATAAAAACAAAACACAATAAATTTTCTTTGGTAAAGCACACATACACCTCTAGGATATAGTAAAAAAATAGGAACTAGACGTCATTAGCTATCTCTATTTCTATTCCATACAACCTGCTTTGCTTTTAAAATATGCATCAAAACTTATGAGTGGAGCTTCTTTCCTTAGGGCTTTAGCTTTTCAATATAACCAATCTTGATTATCGCCTTGAACCAAAAATTCTTTGATGGGTAGAATTTCTTCGCTATAATAACATAATAAGACAATAACCTAACCAAGTTCAAGTTTATTGTTTCATGGGTTAAGTTCAACTCCTTTCTAAAAAAAATCCCATACATATTCTAAGAGTAATAGGCAAGCATATTAAATAAGTTGGTTACAATTATTCATATGGTCAAGTTATGAGAATGGAAGCTGCATTGTTAACAAAGTTGGCTTCTAAGGCCGTTGTCTAGCCTTCAAAAAAAGGCCTTTTAGCTTGTCAGGACCCAACTTAGCTCCATTGTTATGCACCTTTCATTCAAGTTAAATGAATAGTTTTTCCAAAAAATGGAAAGAAGATAGCATGTTCGTTGGCCAGCGCTTGTCTCTTAATATGAATACAGGTGATATTTGGAGCAAGTAAAAGGATATGCCTAAGCTCATTATTATGGAAAGTAATAAATCAAATGGTTGTATATTAAGATGCTTCATTATAAGAAATCTATTAATGTATTTTCTATATTAGGCAACCTAATTAGAGGAGATCTAATTACAACATCTTCCCTCTATTAGAGATATTCCTAATCTATAGCGGTTGGAGTGTATATAGATATATAACATATTTTTTAATTAAGTAATAAGAAAGAGTTGTTTTCCTTCACATGGTATCATAGCCGACAGTTAGTCGCTTCTGCTCCTCGGTTCAGTATTGTTTTCTGCACCGCCGTTTGAATTATTTGATCATTTGTTTGTTTGTGTTGTCTGCATATCTTCGTTCCCACACACGGCTTCTTCTGATTTGCTCATTGAAGAAGTAACATTAGGGAACCAGTTAAATCTTCACCTGCTTAGTCTTCATCTTGTGAAATCGGTTGTTCAAGTGTCATCATCCATCGCCGTTGGTCATCTCTTGCGACACCATTCCTCATGACGATCGTTGAATTGTTCGTCGAGTCATTTGTCTCCTACAAATCGATATCGGTCGTCTCTGACTTTCGTCTTGCCTTTTAGCTCGTCTTTGTAATCATGTTAAGGAGTCTATCATTAGAATCAGTTTATTCAGTTTCTTTAAATATTTGGTGATATTCGCGATTTTTGAACATCGGTGAACCTCAGTCTCAAGACAATTATGAAAGTAAAACTCTGAATTATGAAAATCAATGCTCGAAAGTAGTCTACTACTACTGCAAAAAAATCAGGTCATATGAAGAGAGCATGTCAAAAATTGATCACAGTCAGCTCACATAGTCGCTACTAATGAGACCTCTTAGTGTCAAACTTTATCGATTTTTACAGATGAACATGCTAAATTCATCCAATTACAAGAAACATCCAAGAAATCTCGACCCATAGTCTGTTCCAACAACATATCTTCTTTTTGGGTCCTTTGTCAATTAGAGCATTCTTCACTACAAATGTTAAAAAGGTTATACCCTCAGTTTCAACAATTATCATTTTTAGATTGTGAATCATGTAAATTTACTAAACACCATTATTTATCTTCTTTTCCCAAAGTTATAAAAAAGTTAGTCATAGTTTTGAGTTAGTACATTCTGATGTATGGAGACTTTATTCTATTTTATCTAATAGATTTTAATATTTTGTCAATTTTGTGTATGATTTTTCCGTATGACTTGACTTCATTTTATGAAAACTACTACTGAGTTGATATCACATTTTCAATCATTTTGTGCCAAAATTAAAATTTAATTGACTATTTGGCCGCAACTTTCTAAATGCTCGGTTTCTAATTTAATTTTTATATCTTCACTTTTGTCGCAGTCATGAACGCAAGTATACGTATCGCTCAAGTAATACAGGGCTCTAGTGGAGTCATTGTTATCGATCCCACAAGGAATACAACGGAACTTTAAAATGGAAAGCGTAGTGCAGAAAGCCAAAATCCAATTCACAATGCGCGTGCTGAAAATATTAAAGTCACTAATAGTATAAAGACGATTAAATATTCAAGCTCATTAAAGTATTAACTAAGCTTCTATTTCGTTATCGATTAGATTGTTAAAATTGACATCATATATCTTTGAAATGTTCCAGATGCATTATATAATCCAAAGGTCATTCATTCAAAAAGCTAAAGTTTCATAAGATCTAGTAAATGTTGTCTTTTATTGATCCTCAGGAGCAATAGAGATTGGGTGATAACAGATATATCCATCCAAAAAGCAGTAATATTTATGCTCAGCTAGTCTATCCAATATTTGATATAGAAAAAGGTAAGGGAAAGTGATCTTTCCTGGTGGCGGTATTTAATATTCTATAATCAATACAAATTCGTCAATCAGTGACTTGTCTTGTTGGTACTATTTCATTTCTTTCATTCACGTCGATAGTCACTCATCATTTCTTAGGAACACAATAAATTGGACTTACCCAAACAACGTCTGAAATCGGATATATAATTCTAACATCTAACCATTTTCAAATTTCCTTCTTTACTACTTCATTCATCATTGGATTTAATCTCCTTTATGGATCGACTCTAGGTTTATGTTGTTCTTCTAATAAAATTCTATGCATACAAATCAAAGGACATATTTCTTTAATATCAGCTAAGGTCCAACTAAAAACTTTTATGTAACTTTTTAATGTATCCACTAATTTTGTTCTTGTAAATCTTTTAAATCTGATGATACAATAACCGGTGAGGTAGATAATTCTCATAAAAACACCTACTTTAAAATATCAGAAAGAATTTTCATTTTAAGCTCAGAAGGTTTTATAATAGATGGAATTATATTTTTATTATTATCTTCTCTAGTCTCTAACATTTCAAATATGTCCTGAACATAATCCAATTTTTCATTATCTATCTCATCTCGATCATCTTCCACTTCATTATCATCTTTAATTTTCAAATCTTCATTTTCCATTTTCTCTTCAAACTTTTCCTTAAAATAATCATCTCTTAAATAATCACAAATTTTCATTCGAAAACATTCATCATCTTTTTCTATCGAGAGATATTTCATTGATTTCAAAATATTAAATGTTACCTCTCGATCATTAACTCTCACAATTAATTCTCATTTTTAAACATCTATCATTGTTCTTCTAATAGCAAAGAATGGTCTTCCCAAAAATAATAGAAATTTATTTATCTTCCTTCATATCTAACACAACAAAGTCCACAGGAAAAATAAATTTATCAATTTTTACTAAAACATCTTCTACAACTCCTTTAGGATAAGTAATCTAACGATCAGCTAATTGAAGAGTTACAGAAGTAGGGGAAATTTCTCCTATTCCTAATCTTTTAAAAGTTGATAGAGGCATGAGGTTGATACTGGCTCCCAAATCACATAAGGCTCTTCCGAAAAAAATTTCATCTATCTCACAAGGAATAGTGAAACTAACAGGATCTTTACTTTTTTCAGAAAGCTTTTTCTGAATAATTGCGCTACACTCTTCACTAAGTGCAACCGTCTCGTGATCTAGAAACTTCATTTTTTTGTTAATTATATCTTTCATAAATTTCACATAATCGGGCATTTGTTCCAAGGCTTCGACGAAGTGAATATTTACAGTTAATTTTTTTAGAATTTCTAAAAATTTTGAAAATCGTTTACCTCTATCTTGTTATTTCAATCTTTGAGGAAACGAAGATGGTGGTCTTTCTACAGTAATTTTCATCGGTGTAAGCGGTTATTCTAAATCTGGATATATATGATCATTTCCTTTTTCAATTTCCACCTTCCCTTTTTCAACTTCAGTTTCTTTTTGCACTATTGTATACAATTCTTTTCCACTTCTTAATTGAATAATCTTAATTTGTTCTTTAGTTTGATCTTTTGAATTGATTTCAACATTGCTAGGTAAAGTTCCTGGAGGTCTATTACTAAGCATCGTAGTTATATGTAACATTTGAGTTTCCATAATTTTAATTGTTGCTCCTTGACTTTGTAATTGATTACCACTGTTTAAAATTAATTCTTCCATAGACAATTTCTTCTCTTTAAATTGTGAATTACTATTAAAACCTGGAGAATAAAGAAGTCTATAATTAGTGTTTCCCTGGTTGTTCTAATTTCTCAATGGGTTCACTGAAGTGTTTCCCCGCTGCGGATTAGCAGTAGCGGTATTACTATTGTTCCAACTTAAATTTGGGTGGTTTTTCCAACCGGGATTATAATTATTGGGTCTATTATTTATAGCATTCAAGGTTTCGTATGATGATTGAGAATCCACTATTTGTCCAAATGAATTTTCCTCTAACACTGGAGATATTTGCGCTTTGATCTATTTTTTTTGAGAGAGCAGCAATTTGAGCAACTACCATGGATATTGCATCAGAATCATGAATACTAGCTATTTTTTTAAGATTCACCCGTTCAGAGGGTCGTTGAAAATTATTAGTAGACATTTCCTCTATTAAAGAATATGCCTCTTCAAAAGGTTTTGACATTAGTGATCCACCAGCAACAGCATCAATAATCGATCTAAGAGATCTCACTAATCCATTATAAAATGTTTGAATTATTAACCAATCTGATAGAGCGTGATGCGGACATTTCCTAAGGAGATCTTTAAATCTTTCCCAAGCTTCATATATCAATTCTCCTTCAAACTGACAAAAATGTGTAATATTATTTCTAAGCTTATCAGTTTTCGATGGAGGGAAATATTTTGACAAAAATTTTTGTGATAGTTCTCCACAAGTTCTGATAGATCCAGGTGCTAACGAATTTAATCACACTTTAGCATTATCCCTTAGTGAAAAAGGAAAAAGTTTTAAATCTAACTGCATCATTCGACACTCTCACATATTTAAATGTAGCACACAATTCAAGAAAGCTAGCAAGGTGTAAATTAGGATCTTCATTTGGTGTCCCGCCAAACTGACTATTTTATACCATTTGGATAATAGCAGGTTTAAGTTCAAATAAATTAGCAGTTACATCAGGATTTTAAATGGTTAAGTGAATTTCATCTGATGTAGGGTTGGCATAATCTAAGGTCTAGGTTGATGTTCATTTTCATTTAAGTTGTTCGTCATTTTGTTTAAATTTATAAATTTTTTTTGTTGCTTTCGAATTTTTCTAATATTACGTTTCTAACTCTGAATCGTAAGACACTAATCCTTCAGATCCAATACTACGCATACAAAAGCACACTAAACACCTTAAAGCAAGTAAGCACACACAATTACAAATTAAGAAATAAAGGTTTTTTAAGTACTACTAATTTTACTATTACCGTTTTTATATTCCCTGACAACGGAGCCAAAAACTTGGCCACGACTTTCTAAATGCTCGGTTTCTAATTTAATTTTTATATATTCTCTTTTGTCGCAGTTATGAACGCAAGTATACGTATCGCTCAAGGCACTAGTGGAGTCCTAGTTAACAATCTCACAGGGAATACAACAGAACTTTAAAATGTAAAACGTAGTGCAAAAAGTCAATATCCAATTCACAATGCGCGTACAAAAAATTTTAAAGTCACTGATAGTATAAAGACGATTAAATATTCAAGTTCATTAAAATATTAACTAAGCTTCTAAGCAAGTTATCTAACGCCAAACTCAATTTTTGTCTTGCAAGTTTCAAATAAGCAGAAGATGTCATCTCCCTTACAATGATGTTGTGGTGAGTGAAAGATAAAGATTAGTAGAATATTGTGTTGTGTCAAATATGGGCATTCCTATTCATTATCCTCTTTCAAGTGTTGTAAAAAACATTTACTAATCCTAAGTTTATCTCCTAAATCAATAGTTAGGCTAGGAGGATACTAGTTGTCACTCCAGAGCTCTCAATTCCCTTCCCCTGAAGGCTGGCTCTTGTTTTAGTTTACAAACACTAGGACCAAATTGGAGATTTTAGTCTGTCACTCTAAAATCTCTAATTCTATGTCCAATAAAATATATTTCTCTATTTATTTGCATTCAACCCCCAAGAACTTTACTATCCATGAGATTTGAATGTGATCTTAACTATCGTTGTAGAATATATAGCCCTTTCGGATCATATGATTCACAACAAATCTTAACAATTCAATTGACCAGATCAAAAAGTAAATGAAGCACTAAGCGTAAAGTCATCACAACATTTCAACATGAATTCGGCACAACCAATCTAAATCATCACATCACCGCATCTCATTGAAAAGAGAAAGACAAAGAAATCTACTCAGAACTCATGAGGAAGATACGACAAAACAAGGATTTCATATTTAATAGCAGCGTCATACAACCACAAGAAGTAAATACAACTTATCTCAAATTCTTCTCCAAGAAAATCCCTTAAAGTTCCTTTGAATTTTCTTCTCTTCACAACTCCACACAATTCCTTCTTTAGATGAATAAGGGAGAAGAAATCTCTCACAATCCTTCTCCTCCTACACTCCTTAGAGAGGAATCCAACACAAACCCTAACTCTCTCTCTCCAAACAAGATGAAAAACTCTCCCCTACACTCACACCACCAAATTCGGGCACCAAAAGCAATTTAAATTCGTTTAGAAAGAATTCCCTAAGAGATTTCCCAAGCACCCCTTTAAAATTTGTCCAAATACATTGAATTTGGGCATAAGTTTGCTTTGGGCGCCGTCGGCGCCCCAGATAACTAAATCGTTCACACCTTTTAATAATTTGATCACCCAAAGTCACACTTCTGTCACTAGAGCTATTANAAAAATTGAATACATAGAATGTAATTTTAGTAGTAGTAGCTCTAGTGACAGAAGTGTGACTTTGGGTGATCAAATTATTTGAATACATTCAATGTAATTTTAGTAGTAATAGCTCTAGTGACAAAAGTGTGACTTTGGGTGATCAAATTATTAAAAGTGTGAATGATTTAGATATCTTGGGTCCGTTGTTCAAAGCCATGGTGATATAGATGGGGATGTTAATAGTAGAATTCAAGTTGGTTCGATTTAGATATCTTGGGTCCGTTGTCAAAGCGATGGTAATATAGATGAGGATGTTAATATGAGAATTCAATTTGGTTGGTTGAAGTGGAGGAATGTTTCGGGCCTTTTGTGTGATAGAAAGGTATCGCTTAGACTGAAAGGAAAATTTTATAAGAAAGTGGTGAGACCTGCAATGCTCTATAGCGCTGAATGTTGGCCTTTAAAAGAGAAGCATGATAATAAGTTAAGTGTTACCGAGATGAGAATGATCAGGTGGATGAGTGGCTTTACACTTTGGGACAAAATGCAAAATGAATATATCCATGATAGCGTTAGTGTAGCTCCTGTGACGGACAAAATTANGTCTTCATTTAAGTAGAATTAAAACTGAATATATGGAATGTAATTTTAGTAGTAATAGCTCTAGGGCAGAAGTGTGACTTTGGGTGATCAAATTATTAAAAGGTGTGAACGATTTAGATATCTTGGGTTCGTTGTCCAAAGCGACTGATATGGATGGGGATGTTAATATTAGAATTCAAGTTGGTTGGTTGAAGTGGAGGAATGTTTCAGACCTTTTGTGTGATAGAAAAGTACCGCTTAGACTTAAATGAAAATTTTGTAAGACGGTGGTGAGACCTGCAATGCTCTATGGCACTGAATGTTGGCCTTTAAAATAAGTTGTGTTGCCGAGATGAGAATGATTAGGTGGATGAGTGACTTTACACTTAGAGACAAAATGCGNCGCGTTTTGTCTCTAGGTGTAAAGTCACTCATCCACCTGATCATTCTCATTTGGACAATGCTTAACTTATTAATATGTTTCTCTTTTAAAGGCCAACATTTAGCGTTATATAATATTACAGGTCTCACCATCGTCTTATAAACTTTTCCTTTCAGTTTAAGCAGTACTTTTCTATCACATAAAAGGCTCGAAGCATTCCTCCACTTCAACCAACCAACTTGAATTCTACTATTAGCATCCCCATCTATATTACCATCGCTTTGAACAACGGGCCCAAGATATCTAAATCGTTCACACCTTTTAATAATTTGATCACCCAAAATCACACTTCTGTCACTAGAGCTATTACTACTAAAATTACATTCCATGTATTCAGTTTTAGTTCTACTTAAATGAAGGCCTTTAGACTCTAATGTAGAACTCCATAATTCAAGTTTTCCCTGGGTTTTTTCTCTCGTTTTATCCACGAGAAGAATATCATCAGCAAAAANTTGAGACTTGTGGGTCATTGAGGATCAAATTAGTAAAGTCTGTGCGGAACCATATGGACCCCTCATAGATGACTTTTATGACAAAATATGAAATATCGGCATGTGTAGATATTCCATGTGGGCCTCAGTTTAGACNAAGACTTGTGGGTCATTGAGGATCAAATTAGTAAAGTCTGTGCGGAACCATATGGACCCCCCATAGATGACTTTTATGACAAAATATGAAATATCGGCATGTGTAGATATTCCATGTGGGCCTCAGTTTAGACAATTCATATATTTGCAGTATTCCTGCCGACCGTGAGTTTAAAAGTAGTCAAATTTATACAGGAAGTCTTACTTACATATACATACAGCTGTAAGAAAACTCGTTAGCTGATGTTCAGCTCTCTTAAGTAATTCTTGTTTGAATCGTTTCGTTAAGCGATCAAGCTGAATACGATCTATTTTTTGGGCTCGAATTATAAATGAGCTGAACACTATAGCCCTTTGTTCAATCGTGTTCTGGCTCATTTTAGCTTGAAATAAAAAAAAAAAAACTATATATATTATTTTTAAAATAATATATTATGTATATTTATATTTATATTTAAATCATCATAGCTTGTGGGGTCAACCGATGTGTTTTTTTATTGCATAGAAATAGAAATGGTGTATGTTCTTATTTAATATCATATATTTAATTTTCTAATTAATTTAAAGTCAATCTGACTCAAACATAATCTAAAAATAAGTATAAATATTTTTCTCGATCAAAACTCGTTGAACGGTTGATGAGTCATTTCGAACACGGACCAATTTCAAAAAGAAATAAATAAATAAATGACTCGAGCATGAACACATGTTTAAGCTCAGCTTGTTTATACTCTTATGTACCCATACCACTCCATTTCAATGTATTTAGGATTCAAGAACTAAATTTAATTTTCTTAGATATATACTCTCTTATGGTCTACATTGGAGTCTAAAGGCCATCATTTAAGTAGAACTAAAGCTGAATACATAGAATGTAATTTTAGTAGTAGTAGTAGCTCTAGTGATAGAAGTGTGACTTTGGGTGATCAAATTATTAAAAGGTGTGAACGATTTAAGTGACAGAAGTGTGACTTTGGGTGATCAAATTATTAAAAGGTGTGAACGATTTAGATATGGAGTCTGTTGTTCAAAGCGATGGTGGTATAGATGTGGTTGTTAATAGTAGAATTCAAGTTGGTTGGTTAAAGTGGAGGAATGCTTTGGGCCTTTTGTGTGATAGAAAAGCNAGATATAAATTAGACTATATATTTTAAGGCATTGATAGTTAAAGAATTATAAAAAATTGAAAGATTATTTTTATAAATGTGTGTTATGCAGAGACTACTTGTTGCTAGAAGGAACCATCTACATGAAAATAGCGATAGATAACAAACAGGAAACTAAAGAGTAGACTAAGCACAATAAGCCGGAGGCTAGATCTAGAGTGAGAAGTCAGAAAGAACTCATAAGCTGACTAACATTTGTTATCTTTCAGTTTATTATCTTTCAATTTATTATTGGTTTGTTTATAGCTACAAGAGAGCCCGTGTTTTATAAATAGGTCATGCAGGTGAAGAATTTTTTCCAATTGGAGCATGACATGAAATAAAAGATAAACGATCTTTGTAAGAGCAATAATGTCCACCAACCAAGCTACCTAAATATAACAAGGATTGCAGAACAAGCGGATATACAAAATGAAGAGACAATTAACAGGAATAAAAATATAGAAGGTAAGGCTTATTGTAAATGATATATATTTTTTTTTGTAAAAGAATTTAAGCATAAGGACGATTTAGGCTTGACTGAGTTATTTTCTCGTGCAATTAAACACACAGCCATGTGATCAATATTTGAGTATTGTAGCAGTAGAAGATCTATACCTTGAGCAAATGAATGTAAAAATAGTTTTTCTTCATGGTAATTTGAAGAAAGACATCTACATGTAGTAACTTAAATTTTTTATTGAACTTCAAAAACAAAGCCTCGTGTACAAACTAAATGAATCTTTCCTGATTTAGAAATAAGTATCTCATCAATAGTACTAAGAAATTAATATAATAATGTGGAAGGTCTTTTGAAAAGGCAACATCAACAGTTGTTTTTATGCTAATGGAGCAAGAAAATTTAGTATTAATGTAATATTGTATGGATAAAATATTACTTGTAGGGTTGGCAATCAAAAAGTCAACAAATTGAAAAAATAAGCTATCAAAGGAGTTTGACAAGAAATATTTTAGAGAAAAAAATGATATTTCAGGTAGAAGAATAAATTGCACCAAAGTGACAGGTACCTTGTGTTTTATAATCAATATGATAAAAGCAATGAGATTCAATATGACAGACAGAGACTATAAACCATTACTTGCTATCCCCTTTAGATTATCTAATGAAAAAAATTCCTAAATCTAAACAGGAAAGGGAGAACAAGACCACAGTCCCCTATGCATCAGCTATTGGATGTTGAAACACTCGTGTGTGTGTGTGTGTGTGTGTGTGTGTGTGTTATTTACACATTATCAGACACTACACTGTAGCAATAATCAACAAAACAATCTTAATTTGAAAAACAAAATGTTACTATGAAGTGAATTTTGCACTACATAAAGGTAGATTCAACTATTCTCTAACGTTTAAAATGATTACCTTAAACCTATAGTTTTTCATTGATTCAGACCTTGGTGGAAACTTCGATGCAAGAAAGAGCATCATTGGGTAAATCTATAGTCTAGGCAGCACTGTAATCAATTTATATTGCAACTACAGAAGATAGTTGCACCAACAACTACAAAAGTTAAACGTACAGCTATCACTGATGCCAACAACTAGATAGTTATACTTGAAAGGTTTTGGAGTCACTAAAAATTTCACAAGGTTTTGCACACTTTTGTGATAACTAAAGTGTCATTTACTAAGAACACTGCCATCTAGTCTCAAACAAAGCAAATAACACAAGTAACACCAAAGACGCAATTTGCTTCAAGGAGGTGTAATATAGCTCGACAAAATTAAGGAGTTAACAAAATCCCACTGAAATGCTCACAAAGATGGTATAAACAAAAGAGCTTGAGCTTCACATGGCCTTAATTAACCTTTGTAAATGATGATATGAAGGGATTATACAAAGAAATTCAGACAAATACCACTAAACAAACATTTCAAAAATACTATCTCCAAATGAAATATTATTAAAGTTGCTATAATAACAAAATTGTTTTCCATATCAAATATCTATAAGACATAATTAAGGATTTGACAAAATCCCATAAATAAGGAGTTGAAAAATCCCATTGAAATGCTCACAAAGATGTTATAAGCAAAGATTAATTAAGAAGTTAACAAAATCCCATCGAAATGCTCACAAATATGGTATAAGCAAAAATGATTATAAAGTGCCATTGCACAACCAAATTCGGACATAGACCACTAAGCAAACACCAAATGGGATATTACTCATGTTGCTACAACAACAACAACAACAAAGCCTTAATCCCACTACGTGGGGTTGGCTACATGAATCCTTTTTCTCCATTGCGTCCTATTTAGTGTCATATTTTCATTTAGTTCTA
>JXCR01051222.1:104550-126933 GCA_002079205.1 Phalaenopsis hybrid cultivar
TTTTTTTTTTTTTTTTTTTTTTTTTTTTTTTTTTTTTTTTTTTTTTTTTTTTTTTTTTTTTGTGGATGTTTCAAGTATAATTTAAATAGAAGAAATTATTCCAAATAATGACGTCAATTTAAAATAATATTGAAATATTTAATTATTGTTCCTCCCCTTCGAAAGCTTTGAAATTACAAAATTGACCCTTATCCTTAAAATCCGCCAAAGAAATTATCAAACGAAAAAATCGTGCGTTTTATTTTGAAATTTGGCGGCTGGGCTTCTCATCCAAAAAATAAATGAGAAAATAAAAGTCTCGTCCAAAACATTGGGCGAAGGAAAATCCAGGTGGCTGGGAGCCGTCAAAAGAAGCTTAGCAGCCGCCATTCTAGCCTTCTAGAAACCTTCCAGCGGCCTTTTATCCATCAGCCGCCATATTTTAAGAATTTACAAATCTACCAAAAAAATTTTCATTTTTTACATACAAACCAAATTAGGAATATACGAGAAGATGTATTTCACTGTATTTTTTATATGATGTGAAATGATTACGTAATATTGTTGAATTAAAAAAAATATTTATGAATCACATCACTTTTTCGATAAATTATTACTTATTTATAGAGATTTCATCACAATAATAATATTACTTTTTTGCCCCTATCTGCATGGGCCTACAGTGGGATTTTTTTGTTGTAAATCTTATGATGACTATTCATCTTTTGGTCTTCTCGATCAGCTTATCTGAGTTGGCATGGCTCTTTCAACTTAGTTCAATCAGTTTTTTCTGAGTTGGCTTGACTTGATCGGCTTAGTTGTATTGGCTTGTTTGAGTTCGCATTATTATTTCTCATTAAAAAAAGCATGTAATTATTTCATTCGAGTAAAGTTTCAAAATAGTCGGGCGTCCCTGACTATTTATATTGTGTCGTTTCAGTCACAGCGTTTATAGAAGTGTTAAAACGATCTCAAATATTCAAAATTTTAGCTATAATAGTCGTTCATAAGAACTATTTTAACATCAATTTAAGGAATGAGAGAATTATTTCAGGACTTCTATAAATTTGAACTAAAATGGTCCAAGTTAAAATATGGGGATTATTTTGTCACTTTACTTTATTTCATTTAAAACCGATGAAATTATTTATGGTAAATGTGCTAAGTATGGAGCCTGATTTAATTTCCCACTCCCGCTAGATCGTGAAACCGCTCCCGTTCCCGCAAAGCGAAGCTTCGCTTCATCCGATCGCCCTATTGTTTCATGAAATGACATCTCCCGCTTCCTTCTCACGATAAAAGACTCCAGACGACTCTCCTTAAGTTAGGGAAGTCACGTTTTTTGTGTTTTACTTCTGGCTTTCTTGGAATAAAGGAAGAGAAGTGCAATGTGTAGTTCCTTACAGTGAAAGGAAGAAGAAAAAAGAAGAATATTTTTCTCTCTTTATTTCTTCTAGGTGGCTTGTGACAAAAGAGAATTTGAGTTTATTTCTTTTGTAAGTTTGTCTTCTTTGGTGTATCTCGGTGTAGAAAGAGAAGAACAGACAGAGAAAAAGAGAGAGCAACAAAGCAAGAGATTCCTCTTGTAAGTCTAGACGGTCAACTGGTGTAAATTCCTCAAGTAGTAGAATCCTCTGCAACTCCGTGGACATAAGCAATTTGTTGAACCACGTAAATTATGTGTTCCACTGTGTTACTATTTTCTTGTGTTACTTTTTCTCGTTATATTTTTTGCTTTATCGATCGTTCTTATGTTTGATTTATATATATACCACATCAACTGGTATATATCTTATCCCAACAACAACTGATATCAGAGCTTTGTTAAGATCTGAAGAAGAATGATGTCTGCCGATGAAGTGAAGGTTTCTGAGATCGAGAATTTTGATGATACAAATTTTAGTTATTGGAGGATGTAGAAAGACAATTACCTCTATGAGAAAAAAATTTCATCTTTCGTTATTGGGGAAAAGATTTGAAAGGATGGATGAAACTGAATGGAATCTGTTGGATCGACAAGTTCTAGGGATTATTCAATTGACCCTGTCGAGGTATGTTGCACACAACGTCGTCAAGGAGAAAAATCTCATGGCAGCCTTATCAGGTATATATGAAAAATCATCAGCAAATAACAATGTGTACTTGATGAAGAAGTTATTCAACTTGAAAATGACGGAAGGTGTTTTTGTTGCTTAAAAACTTAATGCCTTCAATATTATCACAAATTAATTATTGTCTATTGAAATTGATTTTGATGATGAGATAAATGTGTTGATATTGTTGGCATCGTTGTTAAATAGTTGGGAAGTAATGATTATGGCAGTTAATAGTTTTGCACGTAAATCTAAACAAAAATGTGATGATATTCGTGATTTTATTTTGACTAAAAAGTTGCGCAGAAAAGATTCTGGCGAGATCTTAAGTTCAAATTCGACACTGAATTTTGATTTCAGAGGGAGATGGCAAGACATAAACTCAAATAGAGGGAGATCAAAATCAAAGTTTGGTTAGTAGACAACCTGTCAAAATTGTGGTAAGGCTGGCCACATAAAGAGGACCTATAAGAATCCCAAGAATATGAAGAATAATAACACAAATGTGGTATCTGAAGAAGTACATGATGCACTATTGATGATAGTTCATAATTCTGTTGATGATGTAAGTGAAGATGAGAGTGGATCTGGAGCACCTATTCCTATTGTTCCACAGACAGATAGTGAAAAACCACAGAGCTATGAAGAAATCTAGCAAGATGAAAGTTCGAGCAAGTGGGAGCTGACAGAACTTCCACCATGGAAGAAGACATTACACAACAAGTGAGTGTACCAGGAGAAGGCTGAGCATAATGACAACAAGAGGTACAAATCTAGACTTGTTGGAAAAGGCTTTCAGCAGAGACAAAATATTGCTCATGCAGTGAGAGTTGTAAGCAGAGACAAGAGTAATCCATGAAATAACTTTGAGATGCAAAGCTTTATTGTCCCTGCTCATTTATTGACTGAGGGTGTTACTCTTGAGAAACTGAAGTTGTGCATAGCTTCAGTTGGTCTCCTGGAGTGAAGACAAAACTTTGAGTTGCAGAGGTGGAGGATTTATGTTTGAAGAAAAAACCGACACCGTCGGCAGAGGATATCAATTTGAGGAAGAAGACGTTTTAGCATGTGTACCAGTCTCAAAGTGAGAAATTTGTTAAGGATGGAGTCGGTTTGATTTCCCGCTCCCGCCTCCTAATGCAAATGTCGCCTTCCCGCTCCAGCTCGATTGCAAAACCGCTCCCGCGCGTGCGAAGCGAAGCTTCACTTCGTCCAATCACCCTGTTTTTTCATGAAATGATGTCTCCCGCTTCCTTCTCGCGATAAAAGACTTCGGACAGCTCTTCTTCAGTTAGGGAAGTCACGTTTTTTGTGTTCTTCTTCGGGCTTCCTCGAAACAGAGGAAGAGAAGTGCAATGTGTAGTTCCTTGCGGTGAAAAGAAGAAGAAAGAAGAAGAAGAATATTGTTCTCCCTTGGCTTCTTCTGGGTGGCTCGTGGTAGAAGAGAAATTATGTTTATTTCTCTTGTAACTTTGTCTTCTTCGGTGTATCTCGGTGTAGAGTTTCTTCGGTATATCTCGGTGTAGAGAGAATAACAGAGAGAGAAGAAGAGAAAATAACGAAGTGAGTGATTCCTCTTATAAGTCTAGACGATCGGCTGATGTAAATTTCTCAAGTAGTAAAATCCTTTCCAACTTCGTGGTCGTAGACAATATGCCGAATCACGTAAATTTTTTTGTTCTATTTTTCGCTTCGTCAATCGTTCCCCTGTTTGATTTACATATATGTCACATCAACTAGTATATCTTACTTAACCCTCGCAACAAAATGAATATTAAGGCTTTCGAATATTACACATATAATATCTAATTCATATGTATTTACATATCTAATTCCAATTTTTTTCTCTTTATATCTATATAGCCCGAATATTTCTTATCACATAAAAGGGGAACTATTTTTAACTTTTAAAATGAAAGTCACACATTTTCATATATCATGTAAGGTGGTATGTCCATAATAATTGAAGTTTAAGTGTTAGATATGCAAATACCTAAAAATAGAGTGGTATGCATGTAAATCTTTAAGAAAATAAAAAATAACTCGTTCGACCATACCAGTTCAATTTGTCCACCTCTAGACGCTGCAGACTTTGAGTTCTAAAAGTCTGCTTTTGGTCAAACTTTGACCATTCACTGCTTTTCCAATGATGGTTAAACTCTTGCTTGCGGCAAAAGAAATAATAAAAATAAATTCAATAAAAGTGATTTTTATTTGGATAAATATCATTTACATATTTCTTTGAATAAATATAATTCAGATAAAATAATCATCAACAAGTTTTGGCAAATTATAAAACTAATAATCATTTTTTGGCTTTTTTTTTTTTTTACTTTCATCCAATTATTAAAATTCAATAAAAAATTTATCTACATATAATTTTATTAAGATTAGACGATGTTACAAACCGTGCGGTTGAAACTATGAAACGTAAATAGTTGGAGACTATTTTAACACTACTAATCTGAAGATTGAAGAATTATGAACTATTTTGACACGTCTATAAATTTTAGGAGTAAAAAGATTTTATATAAATAATAAGTAATAGCCGACAATTTAACTGCTTTATTATTATTATTATTTTTATTTATGCACAAAAGTGGATGCTAAAGTTTTAAATATAATTTCTAGAAACAATTAAAAAAATAATAAATATATTTCTTTAATTTTTACCATCGACAGAAACCTAAAATCGAATTTCCCAAATATTAAAATAATAGAAGTCATCCTTCAGAGTTCAAAACCACCATTCTGCCACAGAATTCTCCAGAATTTCTTAAGATTACCTCCTCTTCTTAAAGCCCTTGCAGTCACCTTCTTCCTCCCCAAACCCCATCATTTCCCCGCCATCCCTACTCTGCTCGCTCAACCCCAGCTTCTTCAACCTCCAGACAAATCAACCAGAGCCATCCATGGGTACTCTCGTAGGACACGTCGCCCCTGGCTTCGGATTCCTCCTAATCGGTCTCTGGCACCTCTACAACAACGTCAAGCTGTATTCCCTCAACCCTAAAAACCACCGGTTCCATCCCTGGTACCCTGCTCCAAGACTCCGCCACCTCGAGCTCCTCCTCATCGCCGCAGGCTCCTGCGCTTCCATTGCCATGGAACTCTTCATCGGCCCCGCGCGACATCAACCCCTCGATCCAGACTTCACAATCCCTTCTAACCATCTCCACAACTTCGAGCACGCCTCCATCTCCCTCACCTTCCTCCTCTACGCCGCATTCGCCTTCACCTTCGATCGAATCCAACCCACCCCATCCGCCGCCGAACCGCTCACGATCATGGCCGCCTCTGCTGCCTTCGCGCAGCAGCTCTTCCTCTTCCATCTCCACTCCGCCGATCACATGGGGATCGAGGGACAATACCATTGGCTTCTCCAGCTCATCATCGCCATCTCCCTCATCACAACCCTAATGGGAATCGGAAACCCTAAAAGCTTTACCGTCGGGTTCGTCCGATCCGTGAGTATTGGATTTCAAGGGATCTGGTTCATTGTAATGGGATACGCTCTGTGGACGCCGGCGTTGATTCCTAAGGGAAGTTTCATGAATGCGGAGGACGGCCATTTTGTGGTTCGTTGCCGGAGCGAGNCAGTATTGGATTTCAAGGGATCTGGTTCATTGTAATGGGATACGCTCTGTGGACTCCGGCGTTGATTCCTAAGGGATGTTTCATGAATGCGGAGGACGGCCATTTTGTGGTTCGTTGCCGGAGCGAGGAAGCTCTGCACAGAGCTAAATCGCTGGCGAACATTGAGTTCAGCTGGTGCTTGGCGGCCGTGGTAGGTTCTTCTCTGCTTTTCTATCTGTTACTGAGTAGGAGGTATGCGGAGGAGATGGAGTACAGCCCGATTAGTAAGCTGAGCGGGGAAATGGAGATTGAGGAAATGGAATTGGAGGAAGGGAAGAACAGCTTTTTGAGCTTGGGGAAGGTGATGAGGAACGTGGACCTGGAGAGGTGAAAGTTCAAAATTTTATTTTATTTTATTTGTTCTGTACTGTGATTCGCCTTATTGAATGTAAATTTAAAGGGGATTGAAGGTTTTATTTTATTTTTGTTTAGAAAACCTTATTTTTATTTTGATGTTTTGTGCCTATCAAATTTCAAATTTATTGTGATTATAAAAATTGTATGGGGCATATGGATACATACAACTCAATTCATATCTCTCTCTCTCTATATATATTTATATATACACGCCGCCCATTCATATCAGTTGGTCGGGCAGCTGCTTGTCAGTTGTAAGTCCCCTCTGGTCTGGGGTTAAATTTCCCGAGTGTAGGGTGTGGTACTAGAACTATAGGTGCATGAACGATGACCATGACTCGTATCTTAGATGACCAGAGCTCGTATCTTAGCCTATGAGCATTTTTTTAATAAAGAAGGGATTTTTAGGACCACCACCTAATTTCTATATATTTGCAGATCTAACTTTGTTTTATTACATTTACATCATTAAAATTTTTTATATCACATAAAAATAGTATATTTTTTCGTTTTTAAAAGTTTAATTCATATTTTTTTGCCTAACTGAAGTGACGTAGATGTAGAAGTAGAAGTTCAGGCGTTAGTATGTAAATACATAGAATTAAGAGGTATGTATGTAAATAGAGTTAAGAGGTATGTATGTAAATCTTTCTGTTGATAATTTGGATTGGTGCTTTAGTTGACTTAGATTAGTCAATTTGAAGATCAAAACGTATTGATAGAACAATAACTTTATTTTAGAAATAGCCAGATGAGATCAAACGCACCAATTTTTGGTTGGATTGGAACGATGTCCGCATCAATGTGGGGATAATACATTCTGTTAATTTAATCTATGAAATTTTGATCAATCATCGTTGGTAATCGATCAAATGTTCTAGCGCTTCGATGAAAATCCTATAATTCTAATGTGTTTATATATTTAAATATTTATATTTACATATATTATATTCAAATCACGAGGGTTAGCCCAACCGAAACAGTTGTAATATGTTCGTGTAGATAACATGACTTTACCAATCCTTGACTATTCCGAAGCAATATTATATAAGTGGTTGTTATCTACCTGACTTTCATTTAGCAGTGCGGTGGAACATGTTGGGAAAGTGACAACGGCCGGATTGTTATGAAAGAAGACCAATGGTAGAGGTCGGGTGTCAGGAAGTCNCTTAGCCCAACCGAAACAGTTGTAATATGTTCGTGTAGATAATATGACTTTACCAATCCTTGACTATTCCGAAGCAATATTACATAAGTGGTTGTTATCTACCTGACTTTCATTTAGCAGTGCGGTGGAATATGTTGGGAAAGTGACAACGGCCGGATTGTTATGAAAGAAGACCAATGGTAGAGGTCGGGTGTCAGGAAGTCTGATGCTAGCAATGGTATTAGCGGCGATGGTTTGGCTGCGACGATGATGATGGTCGGGCATCATGGGTCCAATGGTGGCGATAACGGTGGTTTGGCGGCGAGGGTTGTGGAAGTCGGAGAATTATGGTCTGACGGTGATGACAACCAAAAAACGGTGGTCAAATGGTTTGCGACAACGGTGGACCGATAACAACGGCATCCATATTAAAACGATCTGATGATGACAGTTTCTCAATGTTAATGTTTTGATGTTTTGATGGAGGCCGCGACTGGACCTTGATGGTCAGGCATCGACGATTGTGGTCCGAAGGCGACAATGGCTGGTTGGAGAAGATTCGATGATCATTCCAGCTTTGTCTTTTATGTTGTCAACTCTTGCCGCGGGAAGCCCGACAAAGCTGTGGGATCTTTATAGGAGTTATGGGAGGTCTTTGTATGCTGCAATCCCTTCAAAACAAGGAGAGCAGGGTGGAAGCACTCAAGTTTTAGCAGCATAATTTTGCAACGGTTTTGAAACCGCTGTAAAAGTCACCTTTAACAGCGGTTTAAATCGCCTTCATCATGGAGACCCTCGCGATACAGCCGCAATTGGAGGCAGCTGATAACACAACGTCGGGATGGCGGGCTCCAGAGATCCGAGACTCCCATTTGACTGCATCTTAGATTTATAAATCACCGTATTCAAGAAACCTGTAGCAGCGGTTAATAACCGCCTGGGAAGCAAAAACAACGCTTGTCTGGGGGTTTATGAACAGCCATTTAAAATGGCGGCTTAAACCGGTCAGTTTAACTTGTGCGAAAGTAGTTATGACTGAGGAAGACAGGAGAGTCTGATTACTTGCCCCTTTAGCTTCTCCTCCGTTTAGTAAATAGTGTTAAGACCCAAAAGCTAGAGGTGTAAACTAGCCAAATATGAGCGAAATATATTTCAAGCTCAAAAAGTGTGTTTCTGTTCGGCTCGTTTGCTTAGCGAGCCGAACACCAGCCGTTCACGAACAAAGAATCGTTTTGACAACCCTAATCACATAGCCATAAGATGTTAAGGGTTGAGGCAATATTTTAAAATTATTGTTTATATTAAAACATCATTTGAATCTAATTTAACAATTTTTATTTTTATTTTCTTAATTAATACTTTTAATTGATTATAAATCTTTATAGAATTGTAGTCAATTATTTTTTTTAAAAATATTCTCATCAATATACATATTATCTGTGTGTGTGTGTGTATGACTGATGAGTAGTTTTTCGAGCCAAAATGAGCCGAATATGAATGAATAAATCTTTGTTGGTGTTTGACTCATTAACTTAGCGAACGAGTTGAACACGAGCTTCTTAACAAGCCGAACACGAGATGTTCACGAACAATTANCAATTAAATTTTTTAAAAATATTCTTATCAATATACATATTATCTGTGTGTGTGTGTGTGTGTGACTGATGAGTAGTTTCTCGAGCCAAAATGAGCCGAATATGAATGAATAAATCTTTGTTGGTGTTTGGCTCATTAACTTAGCGAACGAGTTGAACACGAGCTTCTTAACAAGCCGAACACGAGATGTTCACGAACAATTAGCCTTTTTGACAGCCCTACCAAAAGCAAAATTAACAATTAATTATATAATTAAAAATTTGGCCAGATCTTGACTCATTTTCTCCACCAAGACCAACTAAAATACAATTATTGCACTAAAAATTTTGGTTGTAAACAATAAAAAAATGGTATTTGTGTATGAAAATATAATTTTGGTTCATTAATTATGCTGGATAAATATTGATCATGGTTTAATATGTGATGGCATAGTTCTATCACGCATATATAGAGCAGCATGGGAAGGGGAAGTGCAACAACTGTAACAAATCTATCAAACTTGCGTCATGATCTATCTCGTACCCACTCNTTGCTATAAATATTGATCATGGTTTAATATGTGATGGCATGGTTCTATGACGCATATATAAAGCAACATGGGAAGGGGAAGTGCAACAACTGTAACAAATCTATCAAACTTGCGTCATGATCTATCTCGTACCCACTCCATTAATGTCATGAAATCATAAGAAATTTTTTACATTTTTATTTTGAGAAAAAAAATTAGATTATAATTTTTTATCAAAATTTATTTAAGCTGGATCTTTAAGTGGTTAGTTTGGGGCGGCGCTGCGGTATTGGTGCGGTGACAGCACCGCATCTCTTATTTTTGATCTGTTTGGGCAAACTGTGTTTTGTCAAATTTTAAAAAAGATGCCGCTGAAATATGTGTTCTCTCATCATTCCCGGCTAGGTGCGAAGACGGCTCTCTAGTTATGACCTGACCTTTAAGAAAAAAAAAATTGTAATAACTGCCGCAATTTTTTGAACATCAAATTATTATTCCGTAGTTTTACAACTTTTTTTTAATTAGCTATAGCTGCCTCAAACAGACTCTCATTTTGATATAAGGTTGAATCACAAAATTGTTAGATTCATGTTTACATGAACATAATGCATGATGTTAGATATGACACATATATCATATAAATGATATATGCTAGAGCGGAACGGAGCGAGCCAGTGGAGCGGAGTGAGCGAGCGGAGCGGAGTGAGTGAGCGTAGCGGAGCTCACGAGCGGAGTGAAGCAGAAGCATCTATCCAATCGAAGGAATTACGTTATGTGGGTTGGGGTGCATGGGTAATTTGGTACATATTGTACGACAGAGCTATATATATATATATGTGTGTGTGTGTGTGTGTTTGATTTATATATATACCACATCAACTGNGGTGAAAGTTTAAAATTTTCTTTTATTTTATTTGTTGTGATTTGCCTTATTGAATGTAAATTTAAAGGGGTTGAACGTTTTATTTTATTTTTGTTTAAAAAACCTTATTTTTATTTTGATGTTTTGTGTATAGCAAATTTATTGTGATTATAAAAATTGTATGAGGCATTTGGATACTTCCAACTCAATTCATATCTCTCTCTCTATATATATATACGATTGGCTGGACAGTTGCTTGTCAGTTGTAAGTCTCCTCTGGTCTTGGGTTTGATTTTCCCGAGTGTAGGGTGTGGTACTAGAACTATAGGCGCTGGATGATAGTCAGGGCTATCTTAGACGACTGGACATTTTTTTAAATAAATAAGGGATTTTTTGGTCCACCACCTAATTTTTATATATTTACATATCTAACTTTGTTTTATTACATTTACATCATTAAATTTTTTTATATCACATAAAAAATAGTATATTTTTTTCTTTTTTAAAGTTAAATATATATATTCTTATGCATAACTGAAGTGGCGTAGATGTAGAAGTAGAAGTAGAAGTTCAGATGTTAGTGTGTAAATACATAGAAATTAAGAGGTATGTATGTAAGTCTTCCTGTTGATAATTTGGATTGGTGCTTTAGTTGACTTAGATTAGTCAATTTGAAGATCAAAACGTATTGATTGAACAATAACTTTATTTTAGAAATAGCCAGATGAGATCAAACGCACGAATTTTAGGTTGGATTGGAACGATGTCCGCATCAATGCGGGGATAATACATTCTGTTAATTTAGGGCCCGTTTGGGGCAGCTTAAATGTGCGGCGGCCGCTCTAGTATTTGAATATCGCGTTTTATAGGGGTTTTTGGAAACAGTTTTTTTATATTATATTACACGCGGATCGCGGGCGTTTGGGCTCTATTTTTTACTCCGCTACCCTCCTAAGCCCGCAACCGACCTTCCTTTGAACATTTGGCGTCGATCTCGCCTCCGTCGCTCCGCAGGTAACAAAACTCTATCCTCGCTCGGCTCCTCCCTCCTTTCCCCCATTTCGCCGAGAGATCTAAGACTTTGACAAGAAATTTCACTCGATCCATCTGTTTGGAAGTGTTTTGTGGCTAAAACCTAGATATGTTCTGAATATGCAAGTAGTGCCTGTAAAAATATAGATCCACTGTTTTTGTGATATGCTTGAAGCATCCAGAGAGACTTAGCCCAAACCGATCAATAATCGTTGGTAATCGATCAAATGTTCTAGCGCTTCAATAAAAATCCTATAATTCTAATGTGTTTATATCTTTAATATATATTTAAATATTTATATTTACATATATTATATTCAAATCACGAGACTTAGCCCAAACCGAAACAATTGTAATATGTCCATGCACATTACATGACTTTACCAATCCTTGACTATTCGGAAGCAATAGCACATAAGTGGTCGTTATCTACCTGACTTTCATTTAGCAGTGCAGTTATGAAAGAAGACCAATGGTAGAGGTCGGGTGTCAGGAAGTCTGATGCTAGCAATGGTAGTAGCGGCGATGGTTTGGCGGCGGCGACGATGATGGTCGGGCAGCATCGGTCCAATGGTGGCGATAACGATGGTTTGGCGATGAAGGTTGTGTAAGTCGGACAATTATGGTCTGACGGTGATGACAACCAAAAACGGTGGTCTAATGGTTTGCGACAACGGTCAACCGATAACAACAACATCCATATTAAAACTATTTGATGATGACAGTTTCTCAATGTTAATGTTTTGATGTTTTTTTTGAGGCCTCGATTGGACCTCGATGGTCAGGTATCGACGATTGTGGTCCGGAGGCGACAATGGCTGGTTGGAGAAGATTCGATGAACCGTCCCCCTTTGTCTTTTATGCTGTCAACTCTTGTCGCGGGAAGCCCGACGAAGCTGTGGGAGCTTTATTGGAGTTATGGGAGGTCTTTGTATGCTGCAATCCCTTCAAACCAAGGAGTAGCAGGGTAGAAGCACTCAAGTTTTAGCAGCATAATTTTGCAACGGTTTTGAACCGCTGTTAAAAGTCGCCTTTAATGGCGGTTTAAATCGCCTTCATCATGGAGACCCTCGCGATACAGTCGCAATTGGAGGCAGCTGATAACACAATGTCGGGATGGCGAGCTACAGAGATCTGAGACTCCCATTTGACTGCATCTTAGTTTTATAAACCGCCGTATTCAAGAAACCTATAGCAGCGGTTAATAACCGCCTAGGAAGCAAAAACAATGCTTGCCTGGCGGTTTATGAACCGCTACTTAAAATGGCGGCTTAAACCGATAAGTATAACTTGTGCGAAAGTAGTTATGACTGAGGAAGACATAAGAGTTTGATTACTTGACCCTTTAGCTAGGGGGTGTAAACAAGCCGAGGCTCAGCTCCTATTCAGCTCGTATATATTTCGAGCTCAAAAAGTGTGTTCTTATTCTGCTCGTTTGCTTAGCGAGCCGAACACGAGCTGTTCAGGAACAAATAATCGTTTTGACAACCCTAATCACATAGTCATAAGATGTTAAGGGTTGGGGCAAGATTTAAAAATTATTGTTTATATTAAAACATCATTTGAATCTAATTTAACAATTTTTATTTTATTTTCTTAATTAATACTTTTAATTGATTATAAATCTTTGTCGCCTTGTAGTCAATTAATTTTTTTAAAAATATTACTCATCAATATACATATATATATTTGTGTGTGTGTGTGTGTGTGTGTGACTGATGAATAATATTTCGAGTCAAAACGAGCCGAACATGAATGAATAAATCTTTGTTGTTGTTTGGTTCGTTAACTTAGCGAACGAGTTGAACACGAGCTTCTTAACAAGCCGAACAGGAGATGTTCGCGAACAATGAGCCGTTTTGACAGCCCTACCAAAAGCAAAATTAACAATTAATTATATAATTAAAAATTTGGCCAGATCTTGACTCATTTTCTCCACCAAGACCAACTAAAATACAATTATTGCACTAAAAATTTTGGTTGTAAACAATAAAAAATTGTTATTTGTGGATGAAAATATAATTTTGGTTGATTAATTATGCTGGATAAATATTGATCATGGTTTAATATGTGGTGGCATAGTTCTATGACGCATATATAGAGCATATATAGAGCAATATGGGAAGGGGAAGTGCAACAACTGTAACAAATCTATCAAACTTGTGTCATGATCTATCTCGTACCCACTCCATTAATGTCATGAGATCATAAGAAATTTTTAACATTTTTATTTTGAGAAAAAAAAATTAGATTATAATTTTTTTATCAAAATTTATTTAAGCTGGATTTTTAAGTGGTTTCTTTGGGGGGNCTAAAAATAGACGAACACAAGCGAACAAAGAGTTGCTCCTGTCGGCTCGTTTCTAATTTGAGCTTAAAAATTGTGTTCGTGTTCAGCTCATTTACTTAACGAACGAGTCAAACACGAGTTACTTAAAAAGTCGAACAACGAGCTTTTTTGACCGCCCCACTGAATCTCTCTGCTTGGAGCCTGAATTTTATGAAATTTATTTTTGCTTCCTACAACTTCTTTCTCAATCAATCAAACCGACTCCATTTGACTTTTCGTTTTAATTTTATTTTTCAACTCATAATGCATTAAATATTTTAAAGGACACCAAACAATAATCAGACACGTTCCATAATACGGTTTGAAGTTCATGACTAAATTTTATTTATAAATGAGTTAAATATATATCACATAACTATATATATTCATTTAAATTATGATATAATTATTAATTGTGTAAACGAACAAATAAATGAAATTTTCCAATAGCTCTAATTATTATTTTATCATAAAAAATAATTCATTCATAATTCTAAAATTACAACTCATAACATAATTTCCTCCATAGAATTACATTTTGAACCTCTAATCACACTTCACAATATTAAGATTTACTCGTGTTAGGTGAGGGTAGAGTTAGACACAATCATGCAAACAACCCTGCTTGGGTTGCCAAACGGACGGTCAGATGTATCTACACGTGCGAAACCGAGCTGCTGCAGTCCCTTCGTTTTCGCCGTGAACTATAAACAGCAAACACACTTTAACTCCTCACAACTTGTCAACACGTGGCAAAAATATAAAGAAAGCACTTACAAGGGCTTTTAAATTTTCCTTAAACGGCTATTTCAGTATTTATTGTTTCTTCCGGGCACTGTAGCTCTGGAGAAATTTTTTCTTCCCATTCGAGGAGGATGAAATTTTGGCTGTAGGGTTTCGGAGATCTTCCGATCCGTTCAGAAGCTATAGGTATTCATCTGTTCTTGCAGTGTGGAAGAAGATGATTCCCAGGTGCAGAAGCTTTGTTCTTTCATGTCGAGATTGGCTGAGCTACTCTACATTACCAGTTTGAAAGAGGTAGGGTTTCAAAGCGGGCGGAGGTTTTCTATCTGTTTTTAGCGAATCTGGGCGAGTTAATTATAGTTTAACGATCAGCTATAACTTTCAAAGAGCTATTCATTGGGGTTAATTAATGTTTTATTGAAGAAAGTAGCAATTGACTTTTTCTTCCTTGAATTTCAATTGGCAAGATAGGGTTGCATAGCAGCAAATTATCGTTTGTTTTATGGTTTTAGCTCTGGTGAAATAAGTTTCTGTACACTGGTATTTGTGTTGTCTTATCTATTNATTATAGTTCAACGATCAGCTATAACTTTCAAAGAGCTATTCATTGGGGTTAATTCATGTTTTATTGAAGAACTAAGGGGTTTTGAAGTAGCAATTGACTTGTTCTTCCTTGAATTTCAATTGGCAAGATAGGGTTGCATAGCAGCAAATTCTCGTTTGTTTTATGGTTTTAGCTCTGGTGAAATAAGTTTCTGTACACTGGTATTTGTGTTGTCTTATCTATTCCAACTGTCATTATATAGGGAGGATTTCCTTCTGTCTGAGGCTAGATTAAATTTGTCGTGTTCATAGTTTCTTATGAGTTTGGAGATTCCATGGATGCTCATAAAGAATCAACACTGCTGAAGCCGGAGGAGGTGGTTTTAGCCATCTTGGGGGAGTCTCCAGCTGCAGNATTCCATGGATTCTCATAAAGAATCAACACTGCTGAAGCCGGAGGAGGTGGTTTTAGCCATCTTGGGGGAGTCTCCAGCTGCAGAAAATTCTTCAAACCAAGCTGCTACAAATACAAAGTTGGAGTCTTTGCAGGAANGTTCCATGGATTCTCATAAAGAATCAACACTGCCGAAGCCGGAGGAGGTGGTTTTAGCCATCTCAGGGGAGTCTCCAGCTGCAGAAAATTCTTCAAACCAAGCTGCTACAAATACAAAGTTGGAGTCTTTGCAGGAACCACATAATGTCAAACCCAAAACACCCAGTCCTGAGTTCTCAATGTCTGCCGGAATGAGCCCGAAGAAGCCCCCAAGGCCCCCACAGTCTGAGGTACTTCTTCGCCGGCGTTCCATTGCTAAGCCCAAGTCAAGGTTTGAAGAGCCCACCGATTCTATTGACAGCTCCCATACATTCTTCCATGACCAGCCTTCGAGCTCACCATATAATGGATCGCCAAACAAAAAAGCTTCTGGAACTCCTAAGACTCCTCGGTCCAACTTTGATGAAGAAGAAGAGGAAGAGGAAGAGGAAGTGTACAAGAAGGTGTTGCTCCAGGAAAATGGAAAGCGGAGAAAAAATTGGAAACTTTGGCTTTTGATTGAGTGGTTGATACTAATCTTGGCCACAGCTTGTTTGATTACAAGCTTGCTGGTTCAAAGGCTGCAAGGACATGTTATTTGGGGCTTGGAGATTTGGAAGTGGTGCCTTATGGTGATGGTCATTTTCTCCGGCCAACTCATGACCCACTGGTTCATCACCGTCCTTGTTTTCCTGATTGAAATAAATTTTCTTTTTAGAAAGAAAGTTCTCTACTTTGTCTATGGACTTAAGAAAAGTGTTCAGGTCTGTGTATGGTTAGGGTTGGTTCTTCTCTCTTGGTCACTCATTTTCAATGACAACCATGTTCCAAGATCACCAAAAACTGCAAAAGCTCTCAATTATATATCCAGAATCTTAGCTTCTCTCCTGATAGGTTCTGTGATTTGGTTGGTAAAAACCCTTTTGGTGAAAATATTAGCTTCAACATTCCACATGAACAGATATTTTGATCGGATTCAAGAGACTCTCTATCATCAATATTTGCTAAAGACTCTTTCGGGGCCTCCTCTGATGGAAATGGCAGAGAAAGTTGGCCCCTCTAAGAGTTCAGCTCAGTTTAGCTTCAGGAGCATTGTGAAGAACAAGGGAAAAGGAAAAGGAGAGGAGATGGAGGCGATCGACATTGCGAAGCTTCACCGCATCAGCCAGGAGAAAGTCTCAGCTTGGACCATGAGGGGTCTAATAAATGTCATTAGAAGCTCCGGTCTTTCAACAATTTCAAATAAGATTGATGAGAGCTTTGTTGAGGATAGGGGTGAGCAAAAAGATAAGGAGATAACTAATGAGGGAGAAGCAAAGGCTGCAGCTTACCAGATTTTTAAGATAGTTGCCAAACCTGGTTACAAGTGAGAAGATGGCTTTTTATTTTTTAATTTTGCCCAATTTTTATTTTAATAATAATTCTGGTTATTTTTTAAAAGGTACATTGAAGTGGAGGATCTCATGAGGTTTTTAAGCAAGGAGGAGATCTCATATATGCTTCCGCTTTTCGAAGGAGCTTCCGAGACAGGGAAGATCAAGAAATCTGCATTGAGGAACTGGGTGGTAAGTTAATAACCTAATTTCAATAAATACTCCATAATTTATTTATTTATTTCTTGGGCATTATAGTTGAAGGGAATGCCAACAATTTATTGTGGCTTGCAAGGGTCATTTGGGCAATGGAAATATTAAATACACAGATTTTTATTTTTATTTTTATTAGATTACTTCCATGTAAAAATTAATTTCTTTCTTGAACTATGATTAAGAAAAGCACCTATTTTGGTTTATGTGATTTTGATTAAATTGTTTCAAGTGGTACATGGTAATCTGGAATCTAGGAATTCTCAAGGGGATCCATTGTTTTAAGATATCATGAAATGCAAAATATTATAAATATGTATGAGATTNCACTCCATAATTTATTTATTTTTTTCTTGGACATTATAGTTGAAGGGAATGCCAACAATTTATTGTGGCTTGCAAGGGTCATTCTTTCTTGAACTATGATTAAGAAAAGCACCTATTTTGGTGTATGTGATTTTGATTAAATTGTTTCAAGTGGTACATGGTAATCTGGAATGTAGGAATTCTCAAGGGGATCCATTGTTTTAAGATATCATGAAATGCAAAATATTATAAATAAGTATGAGATTTTCTTCATGAAGATGCAACCAACCTTGTGCAAAATTGATGTAAGACTAAGCAATTTCTGAAAGAAAACAAACTAAATGTTAGAAAATTAGCTGGCCACTTTGGTGATCCATAGATACAGACAAACTTTGTCCCTGTGATTTAGTAGTATATGTCATAGGAAAAATTAATCACAATAATTGAAGAGTATATAAAAACCACAATAGGATGAAATTTCATTCACATAGTGATTTTTAAAAATGTGACGAAGCTTAGTGCTTGTTTAAGATCAATTTAGTTTTGTTTTTGCTTTTAAAAATATATTTGTTTAATATGCTTTTTTATATATTTTTATTTTTTGCTTCTAAGAACAAATGTTTATGTTCTCGAAAACACTCAAAGCAACTTTTAGGCGTTTTAAATGTATTTGAAGATTTTTATATTTTAATCAAATATGTCAAATATATTTTTTTTCAAAACTAAACATAAATAAAACAAATTAAAAACAAAACTGATCTCAAACGGCCCCTTAATAGAGAATAGTGATGTAAGTGAGCCAAGTAGACTCGTGAGCCGGGTCGGGCNATATATATTTTTTTCTTCTAAGAATGAATGTGTATGTTCTCGAAAACACTCAAAGCAACTTTTAGGCGTTTTGAATGTATTTGAAGATTTTTATATCTTAATTAAATATGTCAAACATATTTTTTTTTCAAAACTAAACATAAATAAAACAAATTAAAAACAAAAGTGATCTCAAACGGCCCCTTAATAGAGAATAGTGATGTAAGTGAGCCAAGTAGACTNTTGAAAGAAAGTTGCCACTCTGCTTCTGAGGACATGGTAATCTTTGCCGAACCTCATTACATTTCTGTGTTTTCTTTTGGATTTATGTCGATTCTTGTGTTTCTTTGCCCGAAAATTCTGAAAAAATTCAATTACAATATTTGATCAATATTTTTTCAAGTAGATTCATTTCAAGATGAAATTGAATCTAGAAATTGTTTGGTTCATGTTTACATAAATATAATGCATGAATGATCAATTTAAAATTTATATTGCATTTATTAAACCCTAATTTACCCTAAATCTATCTGTGATAAAGAAAGGAACATAGTTGTAAAACCTATAAAGTGCAAGCCAAACATAAAATAGAGAAAGCAAATGACGAGGAGAATGTTGGAGCTCTAGAATTTCACTATAACAGAGTTGAGTGCGAGAATGATCTCTCGAAACTAACTTTTGGCTCTATTTTTTTTATCATTTTGCATGTTGCACGAGCGACAACACACAATGTTCGAATTAAACTATATGATTGATCGATCTAAAACAAGTGCACACCAAACAAAAACATTGATAAGCACACGTGTGGATAAGCTGGAGAAGTCTTCGGGAGGTGATCTGAGTATTGCCTTATGATTGAGCACTATCATCACGGGATAAACATTTGAATTAGTTAATAAAATGAACTCACTAAGTATTCATTGCGGATCATATCACATTAATAGAGTTGTTTGATCATAAAGCTTTAACTCATCCTAAAATAGTATGCCAAAATTCACATTAAAATTAATTGGAAAAAATAGATGTTGAAAGTAGGATTCAAACCATGACCAAATCTATGCAAAAGTAGGCGCATAATTACGTTACCACAAGAAATGTTATAATATATATTTGGTCAAACCATGACCAAATATAATATTATTAAATAAATAATTATATAACTTTTTTTTGGAGCTAAAACGAGCTGAACACTAGCGAACTAAGAGTTGTTACTGTTCGGCAAGTTTATAATTTGAGCTTAAAAATTTGTTCGTTTTCAACTCATTTACTTAAAGAATAAGTCGAACACAAGTTAATGTATGTCGATGAGCCACTACCCATTTGGGATGTGAGAGACTCACTCTCTGCTTGTTGGCTTAGCACGAACTTTGAAGCATCAAGACTATTCCCACACGGAATAACTTTCCTTTGCGTACTTATTGCCCCAGGTTCATGACAATCCAAGCGAAACTCCTTTTATCGAGAGTATTCTTGGGTACCCCCCAAGATATAATTAACCAAGTGAGATATATCCCCTTAGGAGTGCTCTTGACACCAGAACAAACACCTATGTCTGACTCTCGGGTTTTGAGTAGTTTATGTAGGCATTCTTTTGCGGATATTGGTTTAAGGTGCTTTCGCCCGATCTTGTTGGGGCGAACACTCTTAACATATTCTTGCGAGGTTTACCATATGTAGACTCTCTACGTTTTATGTTTTCTCTTGTTTATCGCTTTGTCATATATCCCTTCTTATTTGATTCCTCTCCTCTTCGAATCACTGATCTGATTCGGGAGGGAGATTTATTAGAATAAGAGAAATATACGACGATCGACAAGCTGACAACTCCTTTTAAAATAAAAAAGAGAAAAACGAACGAAAACACACAATCATCACATGATAAACATTTGAATTAGTTAATAAAATGAACTCACTAACTATTCATTGCATATCATATCACATTAATAGAGTTGTTTGATCATAAACCATTAACTCATCCTAAAATAGTATTCCAAAATTCACGACATTGATTCGCAAAGCTATGACTATAAACGAGCTGATGCTTGGCTTGTGTTTGTTTACTTAGAAATTGCTCATGTTCAAAATTAGCTCGTATTTGAAATTGACTAGTAAACAGTGTGTTTGTATTTGACTTAATTTAAATATTATTGTTCGTGTTTGACTCAAAATTGACACGTTAAAATTAATTAGAAAAAATAGTTGTTGAGGGTTGGATTCAAACCACGACCAAATCTATGCAAAAATAGACGTAGAACCACATTACCACAAGAACTGTTATGATTTAAATAAATTAACAAATAAATAAATAAATAAATAAATAACTATATATATATATATATATAAAATAGTTATATAGCATTTTTTTTCGAGCTAAAATGAGCTGAACACGAGCGAATAAAGAGTTGTTGCTGTTTGACTCATTTATAATTTGAGCTTAAAAAAATTGTTCGTGTTCATCCATTTACTTAACAAACGAGTCGAACACGAGTTTCTTAAAAAGCCGAACAGCTCATTATTCCCCAACAACGAGCTTTTTTGACAGCCCCAGTGAGAGCTCATAGACGAGTTCTGTGCCAATCTCTCTGTTTGGAGCCTGAATTTTATGAAAAATTTATGAAATTCATTTTTGCTTCCTACCACTTCTTTCTCACTCAATCAAACCGACTATATTTGACTTTTTGTTTTAATTTTATTTTTCAACTCATAATGCATTAAATATTTTAAAGGACACCAAACAATAATCAGACACGTTCCATAATACGGTTTGAAGTTCATGACTAAATTTTATTTATAAAGGAGTTAAATATATATCACATAACTATATATATTAATTTAAATTATCATATAATTATTAATCATGTAAACGAAAAAATGAATGAAATTTTCTAATAGCTCTAAATATTATTTTATCATAAAAAATAATTCATTCATAATTCTAAAATTACAACTCATAACATAATTTCCTCCATATAATTACATTTTGAACCTCTAATCACAGTTCACAATATTAAGATTTACTCGTGTTAGGTGAGGGTAGAGTTAGATACAATCATGCAAACAACCCTGCTCGGTTTGCCAAACGGACGGTCAGATGTACGTACACGTGCGAAATCGAGCTGCTGCACTCTCTTCGTTTTCGCCGAGAACTACAAACAGCAAACACACTTTAGCTCCTCACAGCTTGTCAGCACGTGGCATAATATAAAGGATGTACTTACAAGGCGCTTTTAAATTTTCCTTAAACGGCTATTTCAGTATTTATTATTTCTTCCGGGCACTGTAGCTCTGGAGAAATTTTTTCTTCCCATTCGAGGAGGATGAAATTTTGGCTGTAGGGTTTCGGAGATCTTCCAATCCGTTCAGAAGCTATAGGTATTCAGCTGTTCTTGCAGTGTTGAAGAAGATGATTCGCAGTTGCAGAAGCTTTGTTCTTTCATGTCGAGATTGGCTTAGCTACTCTACATTACCAGTTTGAAAGAGGTAGGGTTTCAAAGTGGGCGGAGGTTTTCTATCTGTTTTTAGCGAATCTGGGCGAGTTAGTTATAGTTTAACGATCAGCTGTAACTTTCAAAGAGCTATTCATTGGGGTTAGTTCATGTTTTATTGAAGAACTAAGGGGTTTTGAAGTAGCAATTGACTTGTTCTTCCTTGAATTTCAATTGGCAAGATAGGGTTGCATAGCAGCAAATTCTCGTTTGTTTTATGGTTTTAGCTCTGGTGAAATAAGTTTCTGTACACTGGTATTTGTGTTGTCTTATCTATTCCAACTGTCCTTATATAGGGAGGATCTCCTTCTGTCTGAGGCTAGATTAAATTTGTCGTGTTCATAGTTTTTTATGAGTTTGGAGGTTCCATGGATTCTCATAAAGAATCAACACTGCCGAAGCCGGAGGAGGTGGTTTTAGCCATCTCAGGGGAGTCTCCAGCTGCAGAAAATTCTTCAAACCAAGCTGCTACAAATACAAAGTTGGAGTCTTTGCAGGAACCACATAATGTCAAACCCAAAACACCCAGTCCTGAGTTCTCAATGTCTGCCGGAATGAGCCCGAAGAAGCCCCCAAGGCCCCCACAGTCTGAGGTACTTCTTCGCCGGCGTTCCATTGCTAAGCCCAAGTCAAGGTTTGAAGAGCCCACCGATTCTATTGACAGCTCCCATACATTCTTCCATGACCAGCCTTCGAGCTCACCATATAATGGATCGCCAAACAAAAAAGCTTCTGGAACTCCCAAGACTCCTCGGTCCAACTTTGATGAAGAAGAAGAGGAAGAGGAAGAGGAAGTGTACAAGAAGGTGTTGCTCCAGGAAAATGGAAAGCGGAGAAAAAA
>JXCR01051222.1:131566-145875 GCA_002079205.1 Phalaenopsis hybrid cultivar
GACTCATTTTAAAATAAAAAAGAGAAAAACGAACGAAAACACACTATCATCACAGGATAAACATTTGAATTAATTAATAGAATGAACTCACTAACTATTCATTGATGATCATATCACATTATTAGAGTTATTTGATCATAAACCTTTAACTCATCCTAAAATAGTATGCAGAAATTCATGACATTGATTCTCATAGCTAGGGCTATAAACGAGCCGAGCTTGAGCGAGCTTACGCTTGGCTTGTGTTTGTCTAGTTTGAAATTGCTCATGTTCAAAATCGGTTCGTGTTTGAAATTGGCTAGTGAACAATGTGTTTGTATTTGACTCAATTTAAATATTATTGTTCGTGTTTGGCTCGAAATTGACACGTTAAAATTAATTCAAAAAAATAGATGTTAAGGGTTGGATTCAAATCACGATCAAATCTATGCAAAAGTATGCGCAGACCTACATTGCCACAAGAACTGTTATGATATATATATAAAATTATTAAATAAATAATTATATAACTTTTTTTTGAGCTAANCCAAATTTTAAAAAAGATGCCGTTGAAATATGTGTTCTCCCATTATTCCCGGCTAGGTGCGAAGACGGCTCTCTAGTTATGACCTGACCTTTAAGAAAAAAAAAATTGTAATAACTGCCGCAATTTTTTGAACATCAAGTTATTATTCTGTAGTTTTACAACTATTTTTTTATTAGCTGTAGCTGCCCCAAACAGACCCTCATTTTGATATAAGGTTGAATCACAAAATTGTTAGATTCATGTTTACATGAACACAATGCATGGTGTTAGATATGACACATGTACCAGATAAATGACAGATGCTAGAGCGGAACGGAGCGAGCCAGTGGAGCGGAGTGAGCGAGCGTAGCGGAGCTCACGAGCGGAGTGGAGCGGAAGCATCTATCCAATCGGAGGAATTACGTTATGTGGGTTGGGGTGCAGGGGCAATTTTGTACATATTGTACGACATAGCTATATATATGTACTGTAACCCTAAGGGTATATTCTGTACTCTTTTCTGGAATTGAAAGAAAGTCGCCGTTCTGCTCAGGAGAAAGTAGACATCTTTGCTGAACCTCATTAAATTTCTGTGTTTTCTTCTAGATTTATGCCGATTCTTGTGTTTCTTTGCCCGAAAATTCTCAACACATGAGAAAAAATTCTATTACAATATTTGATCAACANTATATTTTGTACCTTTTTTGAAATTGAAAGAAAGCCGTCGCTCTGCTCCCGATGACGTAGGCATCTTTGCTGAACCTCATTTAATTTCTGTGTTTTCTTTTGGATTTATGTCGATTCTTGTGTTTCTTTGCCCGAAAATTCTCAACACATGAGAAAAAATTCTATTACAATATTTGATCAACATATTTTCAAGTTGAATATTTGATTGTTTAGATTCATTTCAAGATGAAATTGAATCTAGAAAATTGTTGGGTTGATGTTTAAATAAATATAATGCATGATTAATCAATTTAAAATTTATATTGCATTTATTAAACCCTAATTTCTAAACCCTAAACTATCTGTGATAATGATAGGACCATAGTTGTAAAACCTATAAAGTGCAAGCCAAACAAAAAATATAGAAAGAAAATGACGAGGAGAATGCTATATGATTGAACGATTTAAAACACGTGCGCACCAAACAAAAACATTGATAAACACACGTGTGGATAAGTTGGAGAAGTCTTCGGGAGGTGATCTGAGTATTGAGTTAATAAAATGAACTCACTAACTATTCATTGCGGATCATATCAGATTAATAGAGTTGTTTGATCATAAAGCTTTAACTCATCCTAAATTAGTATGCCAAAATTCACATTAAAATTAATTGGAAAAAATAGATGTTGAAGGTTGGATTCAAATCACGACCAAATCTATGCAAAAGTAGGCGCAAAACTACATTACCACAAGAACTGTTATAATATATATATATATATATATAGGTCGGGTGTCAGGAAGTCTGANAATCTAGAAATTGTTTGGTTCATGTTTACATATATATAATGCATGAATAATCAAGTTAAAATTTATATTGCATTTATTAAACCCTAATTTCTAAACCCTAAATCTATCTGTGATAATGATAGGACCATAGTTGTAAAACCTATACAATGCAAGCCAAACAAAAAATAGAGAAAGAAAATGACGAGGAGAATGCTATATGATTGAACGATTTAAAACACGTGCACACCAAACAAAAACATTGATAAACACACGTGTGGATAAGTTGGAGAAGTCTTCGGGAGGTGATCTGAGTATTGAGTTAATAAAATGAACTCACTAACTATTCATTGATGATCATATCACATTATTAGAGTTATTTGATCATAAACCTTTAACTCATCCTAAATAGTATGCAGAAATTCACGACATTGATTCTCATAGCTAGGGCTATATACGAGCCGAGCTTGAGCGAGCTTACGCTTGGCTTGTGTTTGTCTAGTTTGAAATTGCTCATGTTCAAAATCGGTTCGTGTTTGAAATTGACTAGTGAACAATGTGTTTGTATTTGACTCAATTTAAATATTATTGCTCGTGTTTGGCTCGAAATTGACACGTTAAAATTAATTCGAAAAAATAGATGTTAAGGGTTGGATTCAAATCACGATCAAATCTATGCAAAAGTAGGCGCAAACCTACATTGCCACAAAAACTGTTATGATATATATATAAAATTATTAAATAAATAATTATATAACTTTTTTTTTTGAGCTAAAAAGAGACGAACACAAGCGAACAAAGAGTTGTTCCTGTCGGCTCGTTTCTAGTTGGAGCTTAAAAATTTTGTTCGTATTCAGCTCATTTACTTAACGAACGAGTCGAACATGAGTTACTTAAAAAGCCAAACAACGAGCTTTTTTGACCGCCCCACTGAGAGCCAATCTCTCTGTTTGGAGCCTGAATTTTATGAAAAATTTGTTAACTTTATTTTTGCTTCCTACCTCTTCTTTCTCAATCAATCAAACCGACTCCATTTGACTTTTCGTTTTAATTTTATTTTTCAACTCATAATGCATTAAATATTTTAAAGGACACCAAACAATAATCAGACACGTTCCATAATACGGTTTGAAGTTCATGACTAAATTTTATTTATAAATGAGTTAAATATATATCACATAACTATATATATTAATTTAAATTATGATATAATTATTAATTGTGTAAACGAACAAATGAATGAAATTTTCCAATAGCTCTAATTATTATTTTATCATAAAAAATAATTCATTTATAATTCTAAAATTACTAATTTCCTCCATATAATTACATTTTGAACCTCTAATCACAGTTCACAATATTAAGATTTACTCGTGTTAGGTGAGGGTAGAGTTAGATACAATCATGCAAACAACCATGCTTGGGTTGCCAAACGGACGGTCAGATGTATCTACACGTGCGAAATCGAGCTGCTGCAGTCCCTTAGTTGTCGCCGCGAACTATAAACAGCAAACACACTTTAACTCCTCACAACTTGTCAACACGTGGCAATAATATAAAGAAAGTGCTTACAAGCCGCTTTTAAATTTTCCTTAAACGGCTATTTCAGTATTTATTATTTCTTCCGGGCACTGTAGCTCTGGAGAAATTTTTTCTTCCCATTCGAGGAGGATGAAATTTTGGCTGTAGGGTTTCGGAGATCTTCCGATCCGTTCAGAAGCTATAGGTATTCATCTGTTCTTGCAGTGTGGAAGAAGATGATTCCCAGGTGCAGAAGCTTTGTTCTTTCATGTCGAGATTGGCTGAGCTACTCTACATTACCAGTTTGAAAGAGGTAGGGTTTCAAAGTGGGCGGAGGTTTTCTATCTGTTTTTAGCGAATCTGGGCGAGTTAATTATAGTTCAACGATCAGCTATAACTTTCAAAGAGCTATTCATTGGGGTTAATTCATGTTTTATTGAAGAACTAAGGGGTTTTGAAGTAGCAATTGACTTGTTCTTCCTTGAATTTCAATTGGCAAGATAGGGTTGCATAGCAGCAAATTCTCGTTTGTTTTATGGTTTTAGCTCTGGTGAAATAAGTTTCTGTACACTGGTATTTGTGTTGTCTTATCTATTCCAACTGTCATTATATAGGGAGGATTTCCTTCTGTCTGAGGCTAGATTAAATTTGTCGTGTTCATAGTTTCTTATGAGTTTGGAGATTCCATGGATGCTCATAAAGAATCAACACTGCTGAAGCCGGAGGAGGTGGTTTTAGCCATCTTGGGGGAGTCTCCAGCTGCAGAAAATTCTTCAAACCAAGCTGCTACAAATACAAAGTTGGAGTCTTTGCAGGAACCACATAATGTCAAACCCAAAACACCCAGTCCTGAGTTCTCAATGTCTGCCGGAATGAGCCCGAAGAAGCCCCCAAGACCCCCACAGTCTGAGGTACTTCTTCGCCGGCGTTCCATTGCTAAGCCCAAGTCAAGGTTTGAAGAGCCCACCGATTCTATTGACAGCTCCCATACATTCTTCCATGACCAGCCTTCGAGCTCACCATATAATGGATCGCCAAACAAAAAAGCTTCTGGAACTCCCAAGACTCCTCGGTCCAACTTTGATGAAGAAGAAGAGGAAGAGGAAGAGGAAGTGTACAAGAAGGTGTTGCTCCAGGAAAATGGAAAGCGGAGAAAAAAATGGAAACTTTGGCTTTTGATTGAGTGGTTGATACTAATCTTGGCCACAGCTTGTTTGATTACAAGCTTGCTGGTTCAAAGGCTGCAAGGACATGTTATTTGGGGCTTGGAGATTTGGAAGTGGTGCCTTATGGTGATGGTCATTTTCTCCGGCCAACTCATGACCCACTGGTTCATCACCGTCCTTGTTTTCCTGATTGAAATAAATTTTCTTTTTAGAAAGAAAGTTCTCTACTTTGTCTATGGACTTAAGAAAAGTGTTCAGGTCTGTGTATGGTTAGGGTTGGTTCTTCTCTCTTGGTCACTCATTTTCAATGACAACCATGTTCCAAGATCACCAAAAACTGCAAAAGCTCTCAATTATATATCCAGAATCTTAGCTTCTCTCCTGATAGGTTCTGTGATTTGGTTGGTAAAAACCCTTTTGGTGAAAATATTAGCTTCAACATTCCACATGAACAGATATTTTGATCGGATTCAAGAGACTCTCTATCATCAATATTTGCTAAAGACTCTTTCGGGGCCTCCTCTGATGGAAATGGCAGAGAAAGTTGGCCCCTCTAAGAGTTCAGCTCAGTTTAGCTTCAGGAGCATTGTGAAGAACAAGGGAAAAGGAAAAGGAGAGGAGATGGAGGCGATCGACATTGCGAAGCTTCACCGCATCAGCCAGGAGAAAGTCTCAGCTTGGACCATGAGGGGTCTAATAAATGTCATTAGAAGCTCCGGTCTTTCAACAATTTCAAATAAGATTGATGAAAGCTTTGTTGAGGATAGGGGTGAGCAAAAAGATAAGGAGATAACTAATGAGGGAGAAGCAAAGGCTGCAGCTTACCAGATTTTTAAGATAGTTGCCAAACCTGGTTACAAGTGAGAAGATGGCTTTTTATTTTTTAATTTTGCCCAATTTTTATTTTAATAATAATTCTGGTTATTTTTTAAAAGGTACATTGAAGTGGAGGATCTCATGAGGTTTTTAAGCAAGGAGGAGATCTCATATATGCTTCCGCTTTTCGAAGGAGCTTCTGAGACAGGGAAGATCAAGAAATCTGCATTGAGGAACTGGGTGGTAAGTTAATAACATAATTTCAATAAATACTCCATAATTTATTTATTTTTTTCTTGGACATTATAGCTGAAGGGAATGCCAACAATTTATTGTGGCTTGCAAGGGTCATTCTTTCTTGAACTATGATTAAGAAAAGCACCTATTTTGGTGTATGTGATTTTGATTAAATTGTTTCAAGTGGTACATGGTAATCTGGAATGTAGGAATTCTCAAGGGGATCCATTGTTTTAAGATATCATGAAATGCAAAATATTATAAATATGTATGAGATTTTCTTCATAAAGATGCAACCAACCTTGTGCAAAATTGATGTAAGACTAAGCAATTTCTGAAAGAAAGCGACTAAATGTTAGAAAATTAGCTGGCCACTTTGATGATCCATAGATACAGACCAACTTTGTCCCTGTGATTTAGTAGTATATGTCATAGGAAAAATTAATCACAATAATTGAAGAGTATATAAAAACCACAATAGGATGAAATTTCATTCACATAGTGATTTTTAAAAATGTGACAAAGCTTAGTGCTTGTTTAAGATCAATTTACTTTTGTTTTTGCTTTTAAAAATATATTTGTTTAATATGCTTTTTTATATATATATATTTTTTTTGCTTCTAAGAACAAATGAGTATGTTCTCGAAAACACTCAAAGCAACTTTTAGGCATTTTGAATGTATTTGAAGATTTTTATATCTTAATCAAATATGTCAAACATATTTTTTTTTTTCAAAACTAAACATAAATAAAGCAAATTAAAAACAAAAGTGATCTCAAACGGCCCCTTAATAGAGAATAGTGATGTAAGTGAGCCAAGTAGACTCGTGAGCCGGGTCGGGCTAAGACTAGATAAGTAGCTTGTGGCGCTCAAGCCAACCATGAGACAACTCATTATCTCGCGAGTCGGCTCGTTTAAAAAAATATTAATATAAAATGAACTACAAAAATATTAAAATTCAAAACTTTATCTTTAAATTATTAAATAAGTTTAAAAATCATATTTTAAATTGTATATCAAGTGATTTATTAATATTTATTTCATAATTGCTCATTCTACTTATCATTTTATTATAACCCTAGCTTAAATTAATATTATTTTCTTTGTTTTATGATAAACAAGTCGGCTTATGAACTGGTTCATACTCGTAGACTTAAGCTTGAGTTAAAATTTAGTTTTCTAGTTTGATATTCATAGAATGAAATAATGCACCACATGAATGAAAAAAATAAAAAAAAAACAAAAGCAAAAATTAATACACGTTGTTGACCTCAATTTTCGTGAGGTCTAGTTTTTCTCGTAGGAGTTAGGATCTAGCCTTAGGTTCTTCCTGCGACTATCTTGGAACCTTAGAGGTGGTGCCCGCCTCGTTTTAGTTCGACCTGTTTCCGTCCTCTTTTGGAGTTTTGCGTGTGTNAATTATATTTATCATTTTATTATAACTCTAGCTTAAATTAATATTATTTTCTCTGTTTTATAATAAACAAGTCGGCTTATGAACTAGTTCATACTCGTAGACTTAAGCTTTACTTAAAATTTAGTTTTCTAGTTTGATATTCATAGAATGAAATAATGCACCACATGAATGAAAAAAATTAAAAAAAAACAAAAGCAAAAATTAATACACGTACCGTAAAGAATAAAAAAAAAACCAAAATATGGATTAAAACAAAATTTTCGGAGGTTCAGCCAACTCAAATCTCAAGCCTTTTGAGTTCTTTTGTAAATTATGTATGAAAAACTTGTCGGCGGGTTTCTATTGTCAATTCTTGGTTATATGGCAAAGAATGGTGCACTGGATAATATCTTTTGATTTGTAAACTATTNTTGTTAATATCTAAGTTAAGCATGATAAAATTTTGATTATTAAGATGAACGTGTCACAAAAGCATGAATGATAAATTAACGAGTGATTATATTAGAAGAATGGTTGAAGTGAGAGTAGAAAATACATTGTAGATGAGTGGATAAAATTAAGCTTCAACTAAGATGATGGATGAATTTTAGTTAAGTCATTTAATTGTTGAAAAAGATAATAAGATCAGAAAACTATTTGTCGCTAATGTGGCTTGCGCTTGAATGAATTGGAGTCATAAACTCTAATGATTCCTATTTTGTCTGATCATTTCGGTATAGATTTTCAGCAAAACCAATTGGTTTTGCAAATCTGTCATCCAAATCATCTAGACCAACCAAATGCACAACATTATACAGAGGAGAAGAATTCATTATATCAAAAAGAAAATGAGTTATAAACAGAGAGTAACAGCTCTCATTAGGGCTGTCAAAACGGCTCGTTGTCCGCGAACAACTCGTGTTCGACTCGTTAAGAAGCTCATGTTCGGCTCGTTAATTTCATTCGATAAGTTAATGAGCCAAACACGAACTAAAATGTGTTCGTTCGTGTTCAGCTCGTTTTGGCTCGAAATACTACTCGCCAAGTTTATATATTAAGTAGTATTTTAAGAAAATCTGATTGACTGCAAGACTACAAAGATTTATAGCCAATTAAAATATTGATTAAGAAAATAGAATAAAAATTATTAAATTAGATTCAAATGCTGTTTTAATATATATAACAATTTTTTAAACCTTGCTCAAATCCTTATTGTTTTATGACTACATGATTAGGGTTGTTAAAAGGACTCTTTGTTTGTGAACAACTCGTGTTCAGCTCGTTTGCTTAACGAGCTGAACACGAACACACTTTTTGAACTCTAAATATAAACGAGCCGAACACGAGCGAGCTCGTGTTCGGCTCGTTTACACCCCTGGCTCTCATATCCAATCTCCATGGTGCGAGCCGAACATGGTGCGAGCCGAACACTATGACCACAAATCCCCTGAAAAATTCCTGTAGTTTAAGTCACGCCACATATATCACACCGGAGTAAAGTATCAAAATGTCTATTTCAGTCCGATAGCTCATACAACAACAACAAAGCCTTAGTCCCACTACTTGGGGTAGGCTACATGAATCCTTTTTCTCCATTTCGTCCTATTTAGTGTCATATTTTCATTTAGTTCTAATAAATTAAGNTGTATTATCTTCATTGTCAACTTTGCCCGATTTCATTTCTGTGAATTAACTTGGAAATTACTAAATCATGGAAGTTTTGGAATAAGGGATTATTGCCACTACTATTTCAACTTATTACTTATCTTTTTCTTNCGTATTATCTTCATTGACGAGTTTGCCCGATTTCATTTCTGTGAATTAACTTGGAAATCACTAAATCATGGAAGTTTTGGAATAAGGGATTATTGCCACTACTATTTCAACTTATTACTTATCTTTTTCTTCAATTTCTTTTTTTTTAATTTTTTCTTTTCCCCTTCAATATCTAATTTGTCTCCCTTTGATTCCTACATTGAAGTCTTTTAATAATGACTTAATTTAAAAGTTNTCCTTCAATATCTAATTTGTCTCCCTTTGATTCCTACATTGAAGTCTTTTAATAATGACTTAATTTAGAAGTTGCTCGCTCTTTTCTACTAATGGTTGCAAATAGAGAAATTCAAGTTAATAAGAAATGATTCATGAAAATTAACCATGAGGAATTAAGTTTGGAGTATTTTTGTGAAATATTAGTTCCATATCCTTATGCGGATGTGGGGAAGTTGAAAATAAATTTAGTTAGACATTTAAAAATATATTTTATAGTGTAGAAATTACTCGGGGAGTAAAATTCCTTCAAATATATCTCATCTAAACTAGGAAAGGAAGTAATTCTAAATAAAGCATATAAAAACATAAAACTGGAAGAGAATAAACAAATCAAAGGTTTCATAGAATATCCCAATAAAACCCTTCAAGATTCGGAGGTGCTGGTTGGCCCACNTGGGAAGTAAAATTCCTTCAAACATATCTCATCTAAATTAGGAAAGGAAGTAATTCTAAATAAAGCATATAAAAACATAAAACTGGAAGAGAATAACCAAATCAAAGGTTTCATAGAATATCCCAATAAAACCCTTCAAGATTCGGAGGTGCTGGTCGTCCCACATGGGAGGTAAATACGAAAAGAACCAAATCTTCTCCTATTTCCACTCATAGAATTGCAAGTAGGTCGGTTATGCCATATGTTTCTTATTTTTGTATTAAAAAGATGTCAATATCTAAGTTAAGCATGATAAAATTCTGATTATTAAGATGAACGTGTGGCAAAAGTATGAATGATAAATTAACGAGTGATTATATTAGAAGGATGGCTGAAGGGAGAGTAGAAAATACACTGTAGATGAGTAGATAAAATTAAGCTTCAACTAAGATGATGGACGAATTTTAGTTAAGTCGTTTAATTGTTGAAAAAGATAATAAGATCAGAAAACTATTTGTCGCTAATGCTGCTTGCGCTTGAATGAATTCAAGTCATAAACTCTAATGATTCCTTATTTTTCAGACATTTTGTCTGATCATTTCGGTCTAGATTTTCAGCAAAACCAATTGGTTTTGCAAATCTGTCATCCAAATCATCTAGACCAACCAAATGCACAACATTATACAGAGGAGAAGAATTCATTATATCAAAAAGAAAATGAGTTATAAACAGAGAGTAACACAGCTCTCATATTCAATCTCTACACTATCACCACAAATCCCCTAACAAATTCCTGTAGTTTGAGTCGCGCCACATATATCACACCGGAGTAAAGTATCAAAATGTCTATTTCAGTCCTAGAGTTTATACAACAACAACAAAGCCTTAGTCCCACTACGTGGGTCGGCTACATGAATCCTTTTTTCTCTATTGCGTCCTATTTAAAGTCATATTTTCATTTAGTTCTAATAAATTAAGTTCTTTTTTCATACAATAAGCCTAAGTTTTCTAGGTCTACCTCTGTCTTTCTTAACATAACTCAAATCTAAAATATCTACTCTCCCAATCGGATCATCATACGGTCGACGTTTGATGTGACCAAACCATCTAAGACGACTCTCTAATTTTGTCCGTCGCTGGAGCTACACCAACCCTATCACAGGGATATTCATTTCGCATTTTGTCTCCAAGTGTAAAACCACTCATCCACCTAATCATTCTCATCTCGGCAACACTTAGTATCATGCCTAGCTTTTAAAGGCCAACATTTAGCGCCATGGAGCATTGCAGGTCTCAGCACCCTCTTATAAAATTTTCCTTTCAATTCGAGATTTCTTAAAAGTATTAATTTAGTCCTCATCGTGTACCACTTCAACCTATATTAAAAGAGTCGGAGGACTAAATTGACACTTTTGTAAGGTTTAATACGGCTCTTCGTACAATAGTTACGGTACCATTTTTACAATTTTATTGATTACCCCACCACTTATTGATTCGAACTGAAATGAATTCGAGTCATGAAACTCTAACGATTGTCGATACTTTCTCAGGTACATAGACAGCAAACCGAACCATTGGCATCAAAACCTAAGCTTTGTGNTTCTTTTTTTATACAATAAGCCTAAGTTTTCTAGGTCTACCTCTGTCATTCTTAACATAACTCAAATGTAAAACATCTACTCTCTTAATTGGATTATCATTTGGTCAACGTTTGATGTGACCAAACCATCTAAGATGACTCTCTCTAATTTTGTCCGTCGCTGGAGCTACACCAACCCTATCACGAGGATATTCATTTTCCATTTTGTCTTCAAGTGTAAAACCACTCATCCACCTAATCATTCTCATCTCGGCAACACTTAGTATCATGCTTCGTTTTTAAAGGCCAACATTTAGCACCATGGAGCATTGCAGGTCTCAGCACCCTCTTATAAAATTTTCCTTTCAATTCGAGATTTCTTAAAAGTATTAATTTAGTCCTCATCGTGTACCACTTCAACCTATATTAAAAGAGTCCGAGGACTAAATTGACACTTTTGTAAGGTTTAATGCGGCTCTTCGTACAATAGTTACGGTACCATTTTTACAATTTTCTTGATTACTCCGACACTTATTGATTCAAACTGAAATGAATTCGAGTCATGAAACTCCAACGATTGTCGATACTTTCTCAGGTACATAGACAGCAAACCGAACCATTGGCATCAAAACCTAAGCTTTGTGGTGAAGGAGATTGTGGACGTGAACAAAATAAACATAGTTATCTACGTGACGCACACCATGAACTATCAGAACATGGGGGAGAAGAACAGCCGGCGGACTGATCTGGTTCTGGAGCTGAAGAAGATATTTGAGGAGCTCTCTATTGCCTACAATCTTCTTCCCCAGCAGGTTCATCTCAGCTATGTTGGGTCAAACCCACTGCCTATGTCTATCTGCAATCATGGCCTGGCGTGAATCTTGATGCATGTGGATCTATCTGCAACGGCCAAGCGTGAATCTTCATGCTTTGGGACGGTATTTTCGAAGTCTTGACACAGTTTTTAAAAATCGTTACTGGTTTTATTTNGAATCTTCATGCTTTGGGACGGTATTTTCGAAGTCTTGACACAGTTTTTAAAAATCGTTACTGGTTTTATTTATTGAGCGTTGCCTTGTTTTAGATGTGAAGGAAATTGACTTTATGAAGAGTATAAATGTTTGATTTTTCATGAATCAATTTGATTTTTAGTTGAATTAAAGATGATGTGGCACTAGGAAAATCGTTGGATTTAGCGCAAATCTTGATGTAAGTCTTCTTCCGTTTTGAGTAAACGAGATCAAATCAAATGTTGAATTTAGATTTTAGGATCACATGAACTCTGATTTTAACACTTTTAGTCAAACCATTTGAATGATATCTAATTTTTTTTAAATTGGCCTAAACTCATTTTAAAAAATTATTTATATTCAAAATGTATTAAATTTTAATACTTATTTTGAAACTATTAGTAATATAAAAAAAATGATATTTTTAATTTGACATTGTTTATTTTTTTAATTGTTCATTTTATTTTTTTTTTGTTTTATTATAAGAGTAGTTTTAATTAATATTGATCTATCTCTCTTCTATAATAAATAAACAGGCTTGTGAGACGGTTTGAACTCGTAAGTTCGAGTTCAAACTTAATTAATTAATTAAGTTTAAGTTTAAGCCGAGAGTGATTCAAGTTTGACTCTATTCATTTTGATCCTTTGGGCGGGTCCATCACAAAACTAATGCACAAATGNTCGTTGGATTGAGCGCAAATCTTGATGTAAGTCTTCTTCACGAGATCCAATCAAATGTTGTATTTAGATTTTAGGATCACATGAACTCTGATTTTAACACTTTTAGTCAAACCATTTGAATGATATCTAATTTTTTTTAAATTGGCCTAAACTCATTTTAAAAAAAATATTTATATTCAAAATGTATTAAATTTTAATACTTATTTTGAAACTATTAGTAAAATAAAAAAAATGATATTTTTAATTTGACATTGTTTATTTTTTTAATTGTTCATTCTATTTTTTTTTGTTTTATTATAAGAGTAGTTTTAATTAATATTGATCTATCTCTCTTCTACAATAAATAAACAGGCTTGTGAGACGGTTTGAACACGTAAGTTTGAGTTCAAGCTTAATTAATTAATTAAGTTTAAGCAGAGAGTGATTTAAGTTTGACTCTATTACACCGTGGTAATTTTTTTTGCAAGAAATGTGTAATTTCAATTAAAAATCATTCAAGTTTTTTATGCAAGTAAACTTATAATAAAATTGAGTGACATGACAAGATGAATGTAATGATGCCAAAATTGACAAAATCCAAGTTAAATCAAGCCTAATGGAACCATTAAACTAATTTTGAAAGTTTTTGGTGCCTAATCAGAAGTTCAAATGAATTTCAAATATGACGAGTTTATAGTCGAGTCAAGCATCTTGGAGAGACTAATCCAATGACTCTAAGTTCACTCAATTCTGACTTTATTAAGGTGCTCATATGTTCACTGACCGCAGTCCGATTAAGCAATCCCTTGGTCGTTTGACAGGGTGCTTCAAATTCATATCTTATTTACTGAAGTCCTCCCCAAACTTTATAAATAGAGCACTCCACCTCTTGAGAGGGAACTTAACGAAGCTCGTACATAGACGAAACTTGTTTGCTTAGAAGTAACAAATCTACACTATTGAGTTATGAAGCATCATATAGAGTGCATCATCTTGAATGTCATAATAACAACCGCTGGGCTAACCTCGAAGACAACCTCACTGTGACCACTCCATTCCATGGTTCAACGAGCTCTTCTGTGCATGACTGTTGTTAATCAATAAATTGTGTAATCCTTTTTCACATTTGGGACAAAGAACTGTATATGTAATCACTAACTCATAGCAGATCTTTTCAAGTTGGTTAGATCCCGTTATTTTTTCATTTTCTGAGTCTTTCACGTAAGAACTTCTAGTGTTTCTACTTGTCACTTTTTTTGTCTGAGTATGTATCGGATTCTCGTGCAACGCTAGGACGATAATTCATTGCTGCATCACTGCAAATTTTCTAGCACGCATTAAGAACCTCGTCTTTCAACTAAGAGCATGCATTCAGGATTTTGTATATGCCGTATGATTGTATTTAGATGTCTCACAATAAATAAACATATATATATATATATATATATATATATATATATATATATATATATATATATATATATATATATATATATATATATATATATATATATATATATATATATATATATTATATATATATT
>JXCR01051222.1:154720-166885 GCA_002079205.1 Phalaenopsis hybrid cultivar
ATGAGCTAAACTCTTATGTTCGACCTTAGTCATTTACAAACACATTGTAAATATCGTGTACCTTGGTCTGTTGGTTGACATCATTGGTGTAAGACCCCTCAGGTCAGGGATCGAATCCCCTCTAGCACAATTGGTCTTAAGAACGTGGTATTCAAATTGTTAGGCACATTACGAGTTGTTGGAGGCTGGTATAATAGCATTTGACCATTCCTTTCTAATATTTTAATATATATATATATATATATATATATTGTAAATGAATATTTTGTAAAGGCACAGGTTCTCCATCTAAGCCAGCACCTCTCTTTATCAAATTCAAAAGAAGAGGATACCGCTCTTGTTGGAATTTTCGAAACATAGAAGATGAGTTGCAAATTTGAATAACATTATGATCAAAATGTTCAGAAACAAAATTGTGGCAACTCTTGCTGCTTGCTTAATTCTCCACAAAACAGGACAAAAAATAGCCACTCAATAGCATTAGTGTAGTACCTCTAAAACTATGCAGTGTTTCTTTCACTGCACATCAATCAATTCCACCTCAAAAACAAGCCAAGAGTTTGGTGGAATCTTCCCCACACCTTTAGCCCCATAACTGCATCATAAAAAATAAAAATTAAATAAAATAAAAATAAAACCTTATGTAATCACACCTACATTTCTATTGTTACATAAATTGATCCATACCACCTTATGTATGCATGAGAAGTTGCAATGATGGTCTTTTTGATGTAATAAAGGTAAAAAAACAAAGTTTGTGTGCTGGATATATATGTAAATGTCCCAATATTTTATTGTTCAAAAAAAAAAAAACACAGACAAGGCAGTCTTTATACCCGAATGAAGGTGGAATAGTGAGCCTTCTCTTATCACCAACACACATGCCTGNTACATATGCAATGATGGTCTATTTGATATAATAAAGGTAAAAAAGCAAAGTTTGTGTGCTGGATATATATGTAAATGTCCCAAAATTTTATTGTTCAAAAAAAAAAAACATAGACAAGGCAGTCTTTATACCCGAATGAAGGTGGAATAGTGAGCCTTCTCTTATCACCAACACACATGCCTGGAAACAAATCAGGAATTGCAGTTTTAGATCATAGAATAAATTGTAAAAGAACTGCACTGCCATAATAAAAAAAGTTTCTTTTTCATTACTCACCACTAACACCAATATCCCATCCCTTGATAACTTCACCTATGCCTGTAGTGCAACAAAAAAAAAAAAAAAAGAAGGAGATTAATTTTGGAAATTGGCAGGTTCCGCAATTTGTGAATTATTACCAAGTCGGAACTTGAACGGCTTCTGGCCGATGTTCGAATCGAAAATAGTTCCGTTTTTTAATTTGCCAATATAGCGGACTGATACCTGTCACAATGAGATGAAAATTTAGAAAAAAAAAAGAAAAAAGAGCAAAAATGAGTATTTGCAGAGTAAATCAGTAAATAATCTCATAGAAGGAGAGGAGACTAAACGNAGAGCAAAAATGAGTATTTGCAGAGTAAATCAGTAAATAATCTCATAGAAGGAGAGGAGACTAAACGAAAAGAAATAAAATAGCAGCATAGATGTCTCAGTAGATTTTTATATTGCACTGATGTCAAAGCAAATCCAATGGTTTTCAAGCTCATCTCGATATGCTTTGCATGCTTGAGAGGAGACTGGCTCGACTGTTCGGCGGGAGAGGATATAGAGATATAAAAAAAGCTAGACTTTTCATGAAACCCGGGAATTTTGATTAGAATCAGTCTCGGTTTCCCTCTAGAAATTTTTTATTCGCTTGCCGGCTTCACTACACAATTGAGATTCTATGCAAGCAATTCTGTGCTGACCCCGAGTCCATCACCATCAGCCTACTTTTTATCCTCGAGCTCCCACACAAAAAATGCTTCAATTGATTGAAAGCAATATTGCGACAGCGCGCTAGAAAACATCAGGGCCGTCACTCTTATGCTTCATTAAACTGCAAAATAGCATGAGCGTTTTCCATGCGACCTATAACAGAGGTTAAGAGNCGAGTCCATCACCATCAGCCTACTTTTTATCCTCGAGCTCCCCACACAAAAAATGCTTCAATTGATTGAAAGCAATATTGCGACAGCGCGCTAGAAAACGTCAGGGCCATCACTCTTATGCTTCATTAAACTGCAAAATAGCATGAGCGTTTTCCATGCGACCTATAACAGAGGTTAAGAGGCTATCATGGCATATTATGCAACAGGACCCAATAATATTTGTTAATTTCTAAGTTGTGGAGCATAATTTATGCTCTGCAGAGTAATGTCTTTCACAGATTAAATCACAGATCAACCTTCGAATGAAGTGATGAACAAGACACAAACAAAATCTGTAGCAATGACATTAGGACACAATCGACAATCGGAGAACCTGTATAACATTTTTAAGGAAGATTTAGAAAAATACCACTCAATTCCTATGTATGTTTATATATCTAACATCTAAACTTCAAACTCTGAATGCATGCCATCTCACCTAGGCATGAAATGGTGTATTTCACTCTTTAAAAGTTACAAAAAGTGGTTTCTTTTATGTAATATGAAAGCTTTGGGTGGTATAAATGTAAAAAAAAAAGTAAAGTTCAGGTGCTAGATATGTAAATACATAGGAACTAGGTGGTACATATGTAAATTCCCCCAAATTTTAATTTATTTTGTATATTAATATTCCTTTCTTCTCTGTTCTCGGCGATTGAATTATGCTTTGTGCGTTAAACTTTCCTTTTGTTTTATTCCCAACCACACAAACTGAGAAAGTGCATGACAATATCAATGAATTTAAACCAACTTTGAGTTTCTAAAAAACAAGTTAATCCTGCCCACCAGATTCTGTCGGACCATAAATTTCCTTTGGAAAATTTACATGCATACCACTCAACTTCTATGTATTTACATATCTAACATCTAAACTTCAATTTTCACATACATTCCACCCGACTCATGCATGAAAACGTGTACTTCACTTTCTAAAAGTTAAATTAGTGGTATTTTTGATGTGATATAAAGGATTTGGGTGGTACAAATGTAAAAGACAACGTTTACATATTCGACATGTAAAAACATAGGAATTGAATGGTATGTATGTAAATGACCCTTTTCCTTTATAACAAAAAGGTGCGCATATATTGAAACATGGATAAAAATACCAACTTTGGTAACATTATGTAATAAGCACTTTTGCCGATACCTTTTTTCCAGGAGACGCCTTTTTACCGTCTGGTTTACCCATGGAAACTTCCTCCACAATAAGACCGTTAGGAAAAGTTCTAGTTTTGATAGCTTGAGATCCGTGCAACGATTCCTCGACACCATTCGCCGGGCCAGATTTCTCCTTTTCTAACTCGTGTTTTATATCCGAATCACTATTCTTTTTCCTATTTTTCTTTTTCTTTCTCTTCACAGCATTCTCATCTGCAGCCGCGGGGATAGCGTTGCTGCAAGAAATTACAGATTCAAAAGCGAGCAACATGTTAGTCATACTCTGGAAGCAGCAACATCCAACTTAGAAGTAATTTTTCTTTTGTAAAAATCTTATGGGAATTTTACGTAGATATCACTTTCTATGTATTTACACGTCTAATACCTAAAACTTTTACATATTGAACACCTTATCTATGCATGAACAGGTGAATTTAACCATTTAAAAGGTAAAATAGTGATATTTACGACGTGATAGATTTGGGTGGTATGAATATAAAAAGAAAAATTGACGAGTTAGGCTATGTAAATTCAAAGGAATTTAGTGGTATGTATGGAAATACCCTGCCCCAATTTTTATATCTTACTTATCAATCGGCATCCCGTCCCCTTCAGGCATGTTATCCGTGTCAATTTTGTCGTCCTTACTATAGTCTTTCGTATCGGACACCGGTTCATCCCTAATTCTTCTTTTTTTGGATTTTTTCTTGCTATGCTTGGTGTTCTCAGGATCAGCAGGCAGAACAGGAGCAGATTCACAATCACTGTTACATAAAAAAACCAACAAAATTGCAATTAAATCAGAAAATAAACCTTTAAAGAACAATAAGGGACTGTTCGGGATCACTTTTGTTTTTTATTTTTTGTATTTTATTTTTATTTTGTTTTATTTATGTTTTGATTTGAAACAACACATGTTTAACATATTTGACAAATATATGATTGATGTTATAAACGCTTAAAATATGTAAAAGTTTTTGAGTATTTTAAAAAACATGCTAATTTATCTTTAGAAACAAAACATAAACATACGTAAGAAAACAAACTAAACAAATATATTTTTAGAAACAAAAATAAAAAGCAAAATCAATCCCAAACAAGCCCCGAGCTTATTTGTATTATTCCTACTTCTCAGTATCTTTAACTCCATTTTCCTTAGCATGTTCTTCAACTTCATTAATTGTAATATGAGCATCATTTTCAGATCTGTTCTCCATGTTGGTACTCTCCTTTTGTTTATTCTGTTTCTCATTGTTCTCAGATCCTACATAGCACGTTTCATCCTTCCCCTTCCTTTTCTTTGATTTTTCATTATTTTTAGATTCAGTTTCAATAGGAATTGCGGAATCACGAGCCGCGTCACTGCCAGAAAGAAGAAAAGAGTAGTAAGGTGAGGATAAATAGTAGAATGATAGTGTAAATTTGAAAACAAATACTAAGACAAACCTAATAAGAATAGTATCTTGACCAACAGCATCAATCTTTGTTTTCTTATCATGATTTATCTTCTTCTTTTTGGAACTTTTACTCTCGACGGGGAAACAAATGGGAAAACCATCTTCATCTTCGCTTTCTACTTTTGAAGATTCTTGGTTCCTCACCACTATTTGTTTGGATCCGAATTGAGCATCCTCGGAGTCACTAATCTCTTGTTTCTTTTTTAGGCGACGGAAGTTACGCTGTTGTTTGTCATCATCTTCAATCTCCTCAATCACAACTAGAGATTGGTGACAAAGAAAAACTTAGGGGTCTAGAGTTTACAGATGCAAACTCAAAATGACAGACAAAAAATAAGTGGCAAATATTTTTTAAAAAAATAATTGTTCACCAATATTCATTATGGTAAAATTTAAAATAATTTGATGCAAATAAAAAAAAAAACATGTAATACGCATGACAATTGTTAACTTAGAGATTGTCTAAAATATGAGAAATAGCAAGAAATAACAGAAAGAAATAAGACCACATATAGTCATATTAGCAACAATTGATTGAATTATGGCGTCAATTCCAATTGAACAATAGAATTTGGTGGTTTTAAATTTCCCATTGAATTAATCTGTTTTGCGCAATCACTTAACTGTCATTTGGCACAAAATTTAAAAAAATTCAGGTGTACATAGAAAAACAAAGATTTCTAATTTTCATTTGTGATCTTTGGAACTTTGAATTTTAAAAATAAAGAAAAAAGATAATACTAATAAGGTAATGATTAATTGTAAGGCTATGCAAATGTTTTACAACATAGGAAAATCAAAATACCAAACCAATGATAAAAAAAAGGTAAAAAAAATCAAGGGAATCACATGCTTCACCGAAAATAATCGTGAAATAGAAAGCTTTGATATAACTGAAGAGCTGTGGATAAACAAAACTGAAATTTAATATAAAAACTAACCTGAAAAGACTAGTATGGAGAAGGTTAATAAAAATTTATTAAGATCCAAAGTTCATAAAGCATAAATAAATAGGAAACTAGCACTGAATACAGCTCCAAATATGCTTTCTTATACAAATTATTCCATGTGAAAAGTAGCGTCAAAGGATGTCAAGTGGAATGATCGTCAGACCGACCTTTGGTTCGTTCCAAAACTCACCCTTGCGACGGGCCTGCAAGAGAATCACAGGAGCCAATCTGATCCTCGTGATCGTCAATTTTTAACCACTGTACAACCCTCTTTTTACTCACTTCCCCCGCAGGAGCTTCATTCGCCAATTTTCGCTTCACATCCAATTTCCGGGCATCTACCCACATACTACTGAGAGCCCTAACGAGAACATATTTGTCGGCAGTTGATGCTCTCTCACCGGATATCGTTGCAGACTCGAGCAGAAGAAGAGAAAAAGATCAGAAGCAGTAAAAGATAAAAAATCGTGTGAACACTCTCTTGGACTATGGCTTATTTATAGCATGGGCGCGAAAATCCATGGAAGACATTTATTAACTAATTATGTCATTCAATTTTGTAGTTGTATTTTTTTATCTTTGTATACGTGAAAAAAAAATTCCATTATTCTTATGTGCTACATAGTTTTAAAGAAGGGAATTAGGAAGCTAAATATGTATACGAAAGATTAGACGANTCCCAAACGTAACCCCCCCTTTTAAATGCCGACACACGTACCGTAAAGTATAAAGGAAAAAACCAAAATATGGATTAAAACAAAATTTTCAGATGTTCAGCCAACTCAAATCTCAAGTCTTTTGAGCTCTTTTGTAAATTATGTATGAAAAACATGTCGGCAGGTTCTATTGTCAATTCTTGGTTATATGGCAAAGAATGGTGCACTGGATAATATCTTTTGATTTGTAAAATANCATTCTATTTATCATTTTATTATAACCCTAGCTTAAATTAATATTATTTTCTCTGTTTTATAATAAACGAGTCGGCTTATGAACTGGTTCATACTCGTAGACTTAAGCTCGACTTAAAATTTAGTTTTCTAGTTTGATATTCATAGAATGAAATAATGCACCACATGAATGAAAAAAAAAAACAAAAGCAAAAATTAATACACGGTACAGTAAAGTATAAAAAAGTAAAAACCAAAATATGGATTAAAACAAAATTTTCAGAGGTTCAGCCAACTCAAATCTCAAGTCTTTTGAGTTCTTTGTAAATTATGTATGAAAAACATGTAGGCGGGTTCTATTGTCAATTCTTGGTTATATGGCAAAGAATGGTGCACTGGATAATATCTTTTGATTTGTAAAATATTCTCTTAATTAACCTTATGTTTTGTTTTATCTATCCTACGGCAAGAACACTAGAATGCAAAAAAAAAAGAAGATACTCAAATATATTTGTTTGTTTATGCAATTTCCATCCTAAATCATTCTTTTTCACTTTTGAAAAGGTGAAAGCCTACCTCGATCGCAAGTCCCTCGCACATTCCTTGAATGACACAAAAACGGCTGTCAATCAACTGCACAAGCTCTTATCTACTATAGTTATTGTTCTTNGATACTCAAATATATTTGTTTGTTTATGCAATTTCCATCCTAAATCTTTTTTTTTTCACTTTTAAAAGGTGAAAGCCTATCTCGATCGCAAGTCCCTCGCGCATTCCTTGAATGACACAAAAACGGCTGTCAATCAACTGCACAAGCTCTTATCTACTATAGTTATTGTTCTTATCATAATCATCACCTTGCTTATCATGGGCTTCGCCACAACAAAAGTGCTAGTTTTGATCTCTTCTCAGCTCCTACTTGTGGGCTTCATATTTACGAATAGCTGCAAGACGGCTTTCGAAGCTCTTGTGTTCGTGTTCGTGATGCATCCGTTCGATGTCGGCGACCGTTGTGTAATTGATGGAGTTCAGGTAATTATTTGAGTTTGATTATTTGTTTTCTTTCTATATTTCCCATTGATATGACATTGTTTTAGTAGTTAATGTTTTCAGATGATTGTGGAAGAGATGAATATTTTGAGTACTGTTTTTCTTCAATCTGACAATGCCAAAATCTACTATCCAAATTCAGTACTGGCCACCAAACCAATAAGAAACTTCTATCGAAGTCCCGATATGGGTGATTCTGTGGAGTTTTCTGTTGATATTTCGACTTCGATGGAGAGAATAGCTGATTTGAAGGCTAGGATTAAAATGTAAGTGAATAATAACTCTGTATTATCTTCATTGACGAGTTTGCCCGATTTCATTTCTGTGAATTAACTTGGAAATTACTAAATCATGGAAGTTTTGGACTAAGGGATTATTGCCACTACTATTTCAACTTATTACTTATCTTTTTCTTCAATTTCTTTTCTTAATTTTTTCTTTTCCCCTTCAATATCTAATATGTCTCCCTTTGATTCCTACATTGAAGTCTTTTAATAATGACTTAATTTAGAAGTTGCTAGCTCTTTTCTACTAATGGTTGACAATAGAGAATTTCTAGTTAATAAGAAATAATTCATGAAAATTAACTATGAGGAATTAAGTTGGGAGTATTTTTGTGAAATATTAGTTCCATATCCTAATGCGGATGTGAGGAAGTTGAAAATAAATTTAGTTAGACATTTAAAAATATATTTTATAGTGTAGAAAATACTCGGGGAGTAAAATTCCTTCAAACATATCTCATCTAAATTAGGAAAGGAAGTAATTCTAAATAAAGCATAGAAAAACATAAACAAATCAAAGGTTTCATAGAATATCCCAATAAAACCCTTCAAGATTCGGAGGTGCTGGTCGTCCCACATGGGAGGTAAATACGAAAAGAACCAAATCTTCTCCTATTTCCACTCGTAGAATTGCAAGTAGGTCGGTTATGCCATATGTTTCTTATTGTTGTATTAAAAAGATGTTAATATCTAAGTTAAGCACGATAAAATTTTGATTATTAAGATGAACGTGTGGCAAAAGTATGAATGATAAATTAACGAGTGATTATATTAGAAGAATGGTTGAAGTGATAGTAGAAAATACACTGTAGATGAGTAGATAAAATTAAGCTTCAACTAAGAAGATGGATGAACTTTAGTTAAGTCGTTTAATTGTTGAAAAAATAATAAGATCAGAAAACTATTTGTCGCTAATGTGGCTTGCGCTTGAATGAATTCGAGTCATAAACTCTAATGATTCCATATTTTTCAGACATTTTGTCTGATCATTTCGTTCTAGATTTTCAGCAAAACCAATTGGTTTTGCAAATCTGTCATCCAAATCATCTAGACCAACCAAATGCACAACATTATACAGAGGAGAAGAATTCATTATATCAAAAAGAAAATGAGTTATAAACAGAGAGTAACAGCTCTCATATCCAATCTCTACACTATCACCACAAATCCCCTAACAAATACCTGTACTTTAAGTCGCGCCACATATATCACGCCGGAGTAAAGTATCAAAATGTCTATTTCAGTCCGAGAGTTCATACAACAACAACAAAGCCTTAGTCCCACCACGTGGGGTCGGCTACATGAATCCTTTTTCTCCATTGCATCCTATTTAGTGTCATATTTTCATTTCCTTCTAGTAAATTAAGATCATTTTTTATACAATAAGCCCAAGTCTTCCTAGGTCTACCTTTGTCTTTATAATAAATTAAGTTCTTTTTGCATACAATAAGCCTAAGTTTTCTAGGTCTACCTCAGTCTTTCTTAACATAACTCAAATCTAAAACATCTACTCTCCTAATCGGATCATCATACGGTCAACATTTGATATGACCAAACCATCTGAGACGACTCTCTAATTTTGTCTGTCGTTGGAGCTACAACAACCCTATCACGGGGATATTCATTTCGCATTTTGTCTCCAAGTGTAAAACCACTCATCCACCTAATCATTCTCATCTCGGCAACACTTAGTATCAGGCTTCCCTTTTAAAGGCCAACATTTAGCGCCATGGAGCATTGCAAGTCTCAGCACCATCTTATAAAATTTTCGTTTCAATTCAAGAGTTCTTAAAAGTATTAATTTAGTCCTCATCGTGTACCACTTCAACCTATATTAAAAGAGTTCGAGAACTAAATTGACACTTTTATAAGATTTAATACGGCCCTTCGTACAATAGTCACGATACCATTTTGACAATTTTCTTGATTACACCGACACTAATTGATTCGAACTGAAATGAATTCGAGCCATAAACTCTAACGATTGTCGATACTTTCTCAGGTACATAGACAGCAAACCAAACCATTGGCATCAAAACCTGAGCTTTGTGGTGAAGGAGATTGTGGACGTGAACAAAATAAACATAGTTATCTACGTGACGCACACCATGAACTATCAGAACATGGGGGAGAAGAACAGCCGGCGGACTGATCTGGTTCTGGAGCTGAAGAAGATATTTGAGGAGCTCTCTATTGTCTACAATCTTCTTCCCCAGCAGGTTCATCTCAGCTACGTTGGGTCAAACCCACTGCCTATGTCTATCTGCAATCATGGCCTGGCGTGAATCTTGATGCCTGTGGATCTATCTGCAATGGCCAAGCGTGAATCTTGATAGTTTTTTAAAATTGTTGCTGGTTTTATTTATTGAACGTTGCCTTGTTTTAGATGTGAAGGAAATTGAATTTATGAAGAGTATGAATGTTTGATTTTTCATGAATCATGTTGATTTTTAGTTGAATTAAAGATGACGTGGCACTAGGAAAATCGTTGGATTGAGCGCAAATCTTGATGTAAGTCTTCTTCCGTTTGAGTAAACGGAGATCAAATCAAACGTTGTATTTAGATTTTAGGATCACATGAACTTTGATTTTAACATTTATATAGTCAAACCATTTGAAGGATATCTAATTTTTTTAAATTGGCCTAAACTCATTTTAAGAAATTATTTATATTCAAAATGTATTAAATTTTAATACATATTTTGAAACTATTAATAATATAAAAAATGATATTTTTAATTTGACATTGTTTATTTTTTTAATTGTTCATTCTATTTTTATTTTATTTTATTATAAGAGTAGTTTTAATTAATATTGATCTATCTCTCTTCTATAATAAACAAACAGGCTTGTGAGACGGTTTGAACTCGTAAGTTTGAGTTTAAACTTAATTAATTAATTAAGTTTTTAAGCCTGAGAGTTATTTAAGTTTGACTCTATTCATTTTGATCCTTTGGGCGGGTCCATCACAAAACTAATGCACAAATGCATACCATTTTGATTAAACGCTCATCTTCTCATACTATATATATATAATAATAATAATAATAATAATAATAAAATAAAATTTAGTTATGTAGGCCAACTTGATTTAGTGGTTGAGAATTGATATTTCACCAACAAATTATCATCATTTGTCATGGATCTCAAGGAAATATAATCTCACGGTATTTTTTTTTTGCAAGAAATGTGTAATTTCAATTAAAAATCATTTAAAATTTTGATCTAAGTAAACTTATAATCAAATTGAGTGACATGACGAGATGAATGTAATGATGCCAAGATTGACCCCAATCCAAGTTAAATCAAGCCTAATGAAATCGTTAAATTAATTTTGAAAATTTTTGGTGCCCAAATCAGAAGTTCAAATGAATTTCGAGTATGGCAAGCTTACAGTCGAGTCAAACATCTTGGAGAGACAAATCCAATGACTCTAAGTTCACTCAATTCTGACTTTATTAAGGTGCTCAAATGTTCACTGGCCGCTGTCCGATTAAGGCAATCCCTTGATTGTTTGACAGGGTGCTTCAAATTCATATCTTTATTTACTGAAGTCCTCCCCAAACTCTATAAATAGAGCACTTCCCCTCTTGAGAGGGAACTTAGACCTTAAGCTGGAAGAGGACCAAAGCTTGGAGGAGTTGAAGTCTAGCTGCTTTTGCACCAAAGATTCGACAAACACCTCTCACTCCTGCAACCGCCAACCACCATTAACAATCACTTGTCAAACATAGTAGACCTCTCTCTACACGTTATAGCAAAGCTCTGTATAGAGACAAAACTTGTTTTGCTTAGTAAGAAGCAACAAATTTACACTATTGAGTTATGAAGCATCATATGGAGTAGTGCATCATCCTGAATGTCATAATAACAACTGTTGGGCTAACCTTGAAGACAACCTCACTGCGACCACTCCATTCCATGGTTCAACCAGCTCTTCTGTGCATGACTGTTGCAAATCAATAAATTGTGTTATCCTTTTTCATATTTGAGACAAAAAAATGTATGTGTAATCACCAACTCATAGCAGATCGTTTCAAGTGGGTTAGATCCGTTATTTTTCCATTTTCTGAGTTTTTCACGTAAGAACTTCTGGTGTTTCTACTTGTCACTTTTTTTGTCTGATTATGTATTGGATTCTCGTGCAACACTAGAACGATAATTTATTACTCTATCACTGCAAAATTTCTAGCACACAATAAGGACCTTGTCTTTCAACTAAGAGCATGCATTCAAGATTTTGTATATGGCGTATGATTGTATCATTTAGATGTCTCACAATAAATAAATAAATAAATAAATATATATATATATA
>JXCR01051222.1:167091-203064 GCA_002079205.1 Phalaenopsis hybrid cultivar
CAACCATACAAGAAGTGATAACCTTATCCTCACAACAATCACCCCAGCCCTCCACATAGGATCACACTTCCGACATGGCAACTCCCAAACGACCCAAAACCCTAATTCCCTTATCCTCATAGCCCCACCCCTCTCATAAACAAAATCCTAATTCACTCTTCCACACAGCACTCCTGCTGCTTTCCTCAGCTCGAAACCTCTCCAATGGCTTCCGCAACAGCATCAATACCGATCTCCAACTTCATCTCTCCCACCACTCGCATCCAACACAAGCCACACACTATCCCTAACCCTAGCCCACCGAAGGTCTCGGTAAGAGCCGCAATATCTCCGAAACCCAAACCCAACGCCCCCCTCCTGCTTACTCTCAAGCCATCTCCGGCGACGGCGAAGGAGAAAGCCATTGCCGGACTCACCGCAGCTGCTCTGGTTGCAGCAATGGCCATTCCTGAAATTGCCGAAGCAGCTCAGCCTGGACTTTCGCCTTCTCTTAAGAATTTTCTGCTCAGTATTGTTTCAGGAGGTGTTGTTCTTGGTGTGATCGTTGGAGCAGTCATTGGTGTTTCTAATTTCGATCCGGTGAAGAGGACTTGAAAAAAAATCGCACTTTTGAAAAAAAATTGTATTTTTTTTATCTTTTTCGTATGTTTGCTGGTTTTATAATTATGAAGTAATTGTGAAATTCTATGGAGTTTTGATAATATATGAATGTTTTCTATTTTTTTAATCAGTTGAAGTTGAAATGAGGTGAGAAATGCAAATTGGGAATGGTTATGGGTTTTTTTAGAAAATTGAATCAAGTTGGGATTTTTATAGTTGATGAGAGGATTTGATTGTTAATGGTTGGATGTAAAGATTTTCATAGTAGTGCGTAAAACTAGAAATGTAAAGAAAAATAACACTGGTTTTATAAATATAACACCAAAGACTTTCATATTTATACATATGACCTTGGTTGCATAGGTTTAATGTTGTAAATATAAATATGAAAGTTTAGGTATAAGATATGTAAATATTATATGAATTGTGCAGTATGTTTGTTAATTTCCTTCTAATTTACATCTAATTAATTTATGTAATCTATCTTAATGTGCTAGGTTTTTACTTATTTCTATGATGTGTTTATATTTCCTATTTATAGAATTGATATAATAGAAATCTCTTAATATGTAAGTCTCTTAAAGGATAACATCTTTATTTCTAATGGACTACTTTAAAGTTTGACACAATGCTAATTAAATATAAATAAAAAGGGCATGCATGGCGTGTGTTGGACACACTATTGGCAACATATATAATAATACAACAACAAGCCTTTATCCCATTAAGTGGGTTTTGCTACATGAATGATTTTTCTCCATTATTGTGTCTTATTGAGTGTAATTTTATCATTTAATTTTAATAAATAAAGTTCAATTTTTAGGCCTATCTGTACCTCTCTTAATGTAAGTCAAATGTAAAACAACTACTCTCCTAGACAATTAGTTAACCAAACCATCAAAGGCAACTCTCTCTAATTTTGTTTGTCATTAGAGCTACTCCAATTCTTACATGGACATATTTTGCCTCCAAGTATAAAGCCACTAATCCACACGAGCATTCTCCTTTCAACAATACTTTACTAAAATTTCATTTTTTAGTCTAAGCGTTACTTTTCTATCACAATAGGCCCGATGCAATCCTCCACTCAAACCATCCAACTTGAATTCTACTAATAACACCCTCATCTATATGACCAACACTTTGAACAATAGATCTAAGATTTTTAAAACGTTAACTTATTTTAATGAATTTATCATCAATTGTTAGAACCCCACCATTAGATCAACTACTATTAAAATTACATTTAATGTACTCAACTTTTGATCGACTCAAACGAAAGTCATTAGACTCTAAAGTTAACCTCCATAAATCAAGTTTTATTAAATTTTCTCTAATCTTATCCACAATAAGGATATCATCACTGAAAAACATAAACCGAGGTCTATCCTCGCATAAATGTTCAGTATGAACATCCATAACTAAAGCAAAAGAATATAGGCTAAAACGTGATCCCTGATGTAATCCTAACTGAAATAGGAAAATACTTGGTCAATCCTATATGTGTTTGAACAGAGGAACGACCATAGTATACATATCTTTAATGACTTGAATATAAGTAGTATCAACACATTTCTTTTCTAAAACTCTCCGATATAATTCTCTTGGAATCTTAACATAAGATTTTTCTAAGAATTTGGAAGACTTATATACATACCACACAATTCCTTTCTATTTACATGTCAAACACATAGTTTGATACTTGCATTTATATCACTTTGTTATCAAAAACTAGTGTATTTCATTTCTTAAAAGTTAATAATAATGATATTTTTTTAAAGTGATGTTAAAAATTCAAGTGTTATCTATATAAATATGAAAGTTTGAGTTTTAGATATATAAATACATATAAAAATGCAAAGATATATTTAAAATATATACTACTTTATAATTTCATTTTTCACTCCTAAGATGAGGGCAATTTAAATTACCCGAATTTAAAGTCCAACCTGAACAACCCCCTGGCTATTTAACATGACCCAAATATAATACATAATAGTTAATTGAGTCAGATTTCGATCAAATTCATGTTGAATTAATTTCGAGCTGATTTCACTTAATGGTTCAGTTTTAGTTTACTTCAAGTCGGCATGCCCCATTCAACAAGATATAAGTGAGAATTTCTCATCGGAACCCAGCCTGAAAATTATCGAGTCAACTCAAACCAAAAGTTTTAAAGTTGAGTTCAAATGGAGTTGCCACGTTAGGTTAATTCATGACACCCATATTGAAAGAGCATCGTGTGTTCAAGAGCCGTCGAGATTGCAACAATATGAAATCCTGGTCACTTGGCAACTCAGCCTGTGGACAACATATACTTTCTTACAAGTTTTAGATTCTCATTTGTTACTAGTAATTGCTCCTCTTGGAGTGATGTGTTGACTCCCATGAACTTCTCTCAACATTTGAACACATTTTTTAGCTATTTGTCAAATAATGCTCTTCTTGGGTGAATTAACTGATTCATATTACCTTATTATGTCATCATCAACACCTCTCCATCAAATATAAAAGATAAATACTTCAAAAAAAAAAAAAAGCATTCTTTTTATGAGCTAAATTATTATGTTTGACCTTAGTTATTTACAAACACAATGTAAATATCGTGTACCTTGGCCTGTTGGTTGGCATCCTCGGTGTGAGAGCCTTCAGGTCGGGGGTTCGAATCCCCTCTGACACAATTGGTCTTAAGAAGGTAGTACTCGAATTGTTAGACACATTACGAGTTGTTGGAGGCTCGTATAATAGCTTCTGGCCATTCCTTTCTAATATTTTAAATATATATATATATATATATATATATATCTTGTAAATGAATATTTTGTAAAGGCACAGGTTCTCCACTAAGCCAGCACCTCTCTTTATCAAATTCAAAAGAAGAGGATACCGCTCTAGTTGGAATTTCAGAAACATAGGAGATGAGTTGCAAACTTGAATAATATTATGATCAAAATGTTCAGAAACAAAATTGTGGCAACTACTCTCCACAAAACAGGACAAAAAATAGCTACTCAATAGCATTAGTGTAGTACCTCTAAAACTATGCAGTGTTTCTTTCACTGCACATCAATCAATTCCACCTCAAAAACAAGCCAGGAGTTTGGTGGAATCTTCCCTACACCTTTAGCCCCATAACTGCATCATAAAAAACAAAAATAAAATAAAATAAAAACAAAACCTTATGTAATCACACCTACATTTCTATTGTTACATAAATTGAGAAGTTGCATGAAAAGTTGCAATGATGGTCTTTTTGATGTAATAAAGGTAAAAAAGCAAAGTTTATGTGCTGGATATATGTAAATGTCCCAATATTTTATTGTTAAAAAAAATATATATATAGACAAGGCAGTCTTTATACCCGAAAGATGGTGGAATAGTGAGCCTTCTCCTATCACCAACACACATGCCTGGAAACAAATCAGGAATTGCAGTTTTAGGTCATAGAATAAATTGTAAAAGAATTGCACTGCCATAATCAAAAAATTTACTTTTTCATTACTCACCACTAACACCTATATCCCATCCCTTGATAACTTCACCTATGCCTGTAGTGCAAAAACAAAAAAAAAAAGGAAGAAGATTAATTTTTGAAATTGGCAGGTTCTGCAATTTGTGAATTATTACCAAGTCGGAACTTGAAGGGCTTCTGGCCGATGTTCGAGTCGAAAATGGTTCCGTTTTTTAATTTGCCAATATAGCGGACTGATACCTGTCACAATGAGATAAAAATTTAGATAAAAAAAAAGAAAAAAGAGCAAAAATGAGCATTTGCAGAGTAAATCAGTAAATAATCTCATAGAAGGAGAGGAGACTAAACGAAAAGAAATAAAATAGCAGCATAGACATCTCAGTAGATTTTTATATTGCACTAATCTCAAAGCAAATCCAATGGTTTTCAAGCACATCTCGATATGCTTTGCATAAATATAAAGCTGTTCGAGAATCCCCTGCTTGAGAGGAGAATGGCTCGACCGTTCAGCAGGAGAGGATATAGAGATCTAGAAAAAGCTAGACTTTTCATGAAACCCGGGAATTTTGATTAGAATCAGTCTCGGTTTCCCTCTAGAAATTTTTTATTCGCTTGCCGGCTTCACTACGCAATTGAGATTCTATGCACGCAATTCTGTGCTGACCCTGAGTCAATCACCATCAGCCTACTTTTTATCCTCGAGCTCCCACACAAAAAATGCTTCAATTGATTGAATGTGATATTGCGACAGCGCGCTAGAAAACGTCAGGGCCATCACTCTGACCGGACAGCTGATGTGGCATACTGTCACAGATGAGTCTGGAAATCCAATTTCAAGCTGAACAGACATAAGGCAACTCTTCTCCTTCATAATAGTGGTGGAGGTGGAATAAACTTGATTCTGGCACAGCAAGTTTTGAAGTTTAATAAACATGCTAACACACATTTGGATATTTGAGTAATTTGTAATATATCAACTTCTGCTTTATTAAACTACAAAATAGCATGAGCGTTTTCCATGCGACCTATAACAGAGGTTAAGAAGTTATCATGGCATATTATGCAACTAGACCCAACAATATTTTGTTAATTTCTAAGTTGTGGAGCATAATTTATGCTCTGCAGAGTAATGTCTTTCACAGATTAAATCACAGATCAACCTTCGAATGAAGTGATGAACAAGACACAAACAAAATCTGTAGCAATGACATTAGGACACAACCAACAATCGGAGAACCTGTATAACATTTTTTAGGAAGATTTAGAAAAATACCACTCAATTCCTATGTATTTATATATCTAACATCTAAACTTCAAACTTTGAATGCATGCCATCTCACCTAGGCATGAAATGGTGTATTTCACTCTTTAAAAGTTACAAAAAGTGGTTTCTTTTATGTAATATGAAAGCTTTGGGTGGTATAAATGTAAAAAAAAAAAAGTAAAGTTCAGGTGTTAGATATGTAAATACATAGGAACTAGGTGGTACATATGTAAATTCCCCCAAATTTTAATTTATTTTGTATATAACTTAATCCTGCCCACCAGATTCTGTCGGGCCATAAATTTCCTTTAAAAGATTTACATGCATACCACTCAACTTCTATGTATTTACATATCTAACATCTAAACTTCAATTTTTACATACATTCNCTAGATATGTAAATACATAGGAACTAGGTGGTACGTATGTAAATTCCCCCAAATTTTAATTTATTTTGTATATTAATATTCCTTTCTTCTCTGTTCTCGGCGATTGAATTATGCTTTGTGCGTTAAACTTTCCTTTTGTTTTATTCCCAACCACACAAACTGAGAAAGTGCATGACAATATCAATGAATTTAAACCAACTTTGAGTTTCTAAAAAACAAGTTAATCCTGCCCACCAGATTCTGTCGGGCCATAAATTTCCTTTGGAAATTTTACATGCATACCACTCAACTTCTATGTATTTACATATCTAACATCTAAACTTCAATTTTTACATACATTCNACCATAAATTTCCTTTGGAAAATTTACATGCATACCACTCAACTTCTATGTATTTACATATCTAACATCTAAACTTCAATTTTCACATACATTCCACCCGACTCATGCATGAAAACGTGTACTTCACTTTCTAAAAGTTAAATTAGTGGTATTTTTGATGTGATATAAAGGATTTGGGTGGTACAAATGTAAAAGACAACGTTTACATATTCGACATGTAAAAACATAGGAATTGAATGGTATGTATGTAAATGACCCTTTTCCTTTATAACAAAAAGGTGCGCATATATTGAAACATGGATAAAAATACCAACTTTGGTAACATTATGTAATAAGCACTTTTGCCGATACCTTTTTTCCAGGAGACGCCTTTTTACCGTCTGGTTTACCCATGNCAGTGGTATTTTTGTTGTGATATAAAGGATTTGGGTGGTACAAATGTAAAAGACAACGTTTACATATTCGACATGTAAAAACATAGGAATTGAATGGTATGTATGTAAATGTCCCTTTTCCTTTATAACAAAAAGGTGCACATATATTGAAACATGGATAAAAATACCAACTTCGGTACCATTATGTAATAAGCACTTTTGCCGATACCTTTTTTCCAGGAGACGCCTTTTTACCGTCTGGTTTACCCATGGAAACTTCCTCCACAATAAGACCGTTAGGAAAAGTTCTAGTTTTGATAGCTTGAGATCCGTGCAACGATTCCTCGACACCATTCGCCGGGCCAGATTTCTCCTTTTCTAACTCGTGTTTTATATCCGAATCACTATTCTTTTTCCTATTTTTCTTTTTCTTTCTCTTCACAGCATTCTCATCTGCAGCCGCGGGGATAGCGTTGCTGCAAGAAATTACAGATTCAAAAGCGAGCAACATGTTAGTCATACTCTGGAAGCAGCAACATCCAACTTAGAAGTAATTTTTCTTTTGTAAAAATCTTATGGGAATTTTACGTAGATATCACTTTCTATGTATTTACACGTCTAATACCTAAAACTTTTACATATTGAACACCTTATCTATGCATGAACAGGTGAATTTAACCATTTAAAAGGTAAAATAGTGATATTTACGACGTGATAGATTTGGGTGGTATGAATATAAAAAGAAAAATTGACGAGTTAGGNCTTTCTCCTTTTCTAACTCGTGTTTTATATCCGAATAACTATTCTTTTTCCTATTTTTCTTTTTCTTTCTCTTCACAGCATTTTCATCTGCAGCCGCAGGGATGGCGTCGCTGCAAGAAATTACAGATTCAAAAGCGAGCAACATGTTAGTTATACTCTGGAAGCAGCAACATCCAACTTAGATAGAAGTAATTTTTCTTTTGTAAAAATCTTATGGGAATTTTACGTAGATATCACTTTCTATGTATTTACACATCTAATACCTAAAACTTTTACATATTGAACACCTCATCTATGCATGAACAGGTGAATTTAACCATTTAAAATGTAAAATAGTGATATTTACGACGTGATAGATTTGGGTGGTATGAATATAAAAAGAAAAATTGACGAGTTAGGCTATGTAAATTCAAAGGAATTTAGTGGTATGTATGCAAATACCCTGCACCAATTTTTATATCTTACTTATCAATCGGCATCCCGTCCCCTTCAGGCATGTTATCCGTGTCAATTTTGTCGTCCTTACTATAGTCTTTCGTATCGGACACCGGTTCATCCCTAATTCTTCTTTTTTTGGATTTTNATTTATCTTCTTCTTTTTGGAACTTTTACTCTCGACGGGGAAACAAATGGGAAAACCATCTTCATCTTCGCTTTCTACTTTTGAAGATTCTTGGTTCCTCACCACTATTTGTTTGGATCCGAATTGAGCATCCTCGGAGTCACTAATCTCTTGTTTCTTTTTTAGGCGACGGAAGTTACGCTGTTGTTTGTCATCATCTTCAATCTCCTCAATCACAACTAGAGATTGGTGACAAAGAAAAACTTAGGGGTCTAGAGTTTACAGATGCAAACTCAAAATGACAGACAAAAAATAAGTGGCAAATATTTTTTAAAAAAATAATTGTTCACCAATATTCATTATGGTAAAATTTAAAATAATTTGATGCAAATAAAAAAAAAAACATGTAATACGCATGACAATTGTTAACTTAGAGATTGTCTAAAATATGAGAAATAGCAAGAAATAACAGAAAGAAATAAGACCACATATAGTCATATTAGCAACAATTGATTGAATTATGGCGTCAATTCCAATTGAACAATAGAATTTGGTGGTTTTAAATTTCCCATTGAATTAATCTGTTTTGCGCAATCACTTAACTGTCATTTGGCACAAAATTTAAAAAAATTCAGGTGTACATAGAAAAACAAAGATTTCTAATTTTCATTTGTGATCTTTGGAACTTTGAATTTTAAAAATAAAGAAAANAGGGGTTGAAGAACACAATCACATACCAAAATGATTAAATTGAATGTTTTTTAGGGCATTTACATATATAGCACACAAAGTATTTACATAACCACACCTAAGCTTTCATCTTTATGGGTAACACTCGAATCGTAGATAAAACAACAAAAATAGCACTGCTATCACTTTTTTAAGGTGAAATACACATTTTCATGCATAGGTTTAAAGCGCTAAAATTCTATGTGCAAATATGAAAGTTTAAGTGTGAGATATGTAAATAAAATAAAAAAGTGTGCTATGTATGTAATATGCCGTTTTTTTTTTAATTTGGAATTTATATACATACCACAGAATTCTTATGTATTTACATATGTAACATCCAAACTTTACTTTTTTTGCATTTATACCACAGTCTCAAATCCTTCACATCACATAAAGAATACAACTATTTTAACTTTTAAAAAGTGAAATACACCTTCACATGCATTTGTAAGTTGTCATGTATTATTGTATAAATTGATGACTAGGTGTAAGATGTTTAAATACATAAGTGGTATTACTGTAAATCTTCCTAAAAAGAAACTTAGGTAGTATCAGAAGCATGTTAAAGCTGCAGAGAAAAGTAAATTTTTATTAACTTAGTGAAATAACTAAAATAAAAAAATTAACTAGTACTTTGTTTCTATTTAGTTTGAAATAATATGTTAAAAGATATAAAATTCGCTATATGATATTGGAAACATAACTCACACAAATGATTCACATCAAAATNTAGTGGTATTTTTTATGTGATATAAAGGATTTGGGTGGTAAAAATGAAAAAGACAACGTTTACATATTCAATATGTAAAAACATAGGAATTGAATGGTATGTATGTAAATGTCCCTTTTCCTTTATAACAAAAAGGTGCACATATATCGAACCATGGATAAAAATACCAACTTTGGTACCATTATGAAATAAGCACTTTTGCAGATACCTTCTTTCCAGGAGAAGCCTTTTTACCGTCCGGTTTACCCATGGAAACTTCCTCCACAATAAGACCATTAGGAAAAGTTCTAGTTTTGATAGCTTGAGATCCGGGCAACGATTCCTCGACACCATTCGCCAGGCCAGCTTTCTCCTTTTCTAACTCGTGTTTTATATCCGAATCACTATTCTTTTTCCTATTTTTCTTCTTCTTTCTCTTCACAGCATTTTCATCTGCAGCCGCAGGGATAGCGTCGCTGCAAGAAATTACAGATTCAGAAGCAAGCAACATGTTAGTTATACTCTGGAAGCAGCAACATCCATCTTAAATAGAAGTAATTTTTCTTTTGTAAAAATGTTATGGGAATTTTACGTAGATATCACTTTCTATGTATTTATACATCTAACACCTAAAATTTTTACATATTGAACACCTTATCCGTGCATGAACAGGTGAATTTAACCATTTAAAAGGTAAAATAGTGATATTTACGACGTGATATGAAAGATTTGCGTGGTATGAATATAGAAAGAAAAATTGACGAGTTAGGCTAGGTAAATTCAAAGGAATTTGGTGGTATGTATGCAAATATACTGCCCCAATTCTTATATCTTACTTATCAATCGGCATCCCGTCCCCTTCAGGCACGTTATCCGTGTCAATTTTGTCGTCCTTGCTATAGTCTTTCGTATCGGACACAGGTTCATCCCTAACTCTTCTTTTTTTGGATTTTTTCTTGCTATGCTTGGTGTTCTCAGGATCAGCAGGCAAAACAGGAGCAGATTCACAATCACTGTTACATAAAAAAACCAACAAAATTGCAATTAAATCAGAAAATAGACCTTTAAAGAACAATAAGGGACTGTTCGGGATCACTTTTATTTTTATTTTGTTTTATTTATGTTTTGATTTGAAACAGCACATGTTTAACATATTTGACAAATATATGATTGATGTTATAAACGCTCAAAATATGTAAAATTTTTTTAGTATTTTAAAAAACATGCTAATTTATCTTTAGAAACAAAAAATAAACATATGTAAGAAAACAAACTAAACAAATATATTTTTAAAAACAAAAATAAAAAGCAAAATCAATCCCAAACAAGCCCTGAGCTTATTTGTATTATTCCTACTTCTCAGTATCTTTAACTCCATTTTCCTTAGCATGTTCTTCAATTTCATTAATTGAAATAATAGCCTCATTTTCAGATCTGTTCTCCATGTTGGTACTCTCCCTTTGTTTAATCTGTTTCTCATTGTTCTCAGACCCTACATAGCACTTTTCATCCTTCCCCTTCTTTTTCTTTGATTTTTCATTATTTTTCGACTCAGTTTCAATAGGAATTGTGGAATCACGAGCCGCGTCACTGCCAGAAAGAAGAAAAGAGTAGTAAGGTGAGGATAAATAGTAGAATGATAGTGTAAATTTGAAAACAAATACTAAGACAAACCTAATAAGAATAGTATCTTGACCAACAGCATCAATCTTTGTTTTCTTATCATGATTTATCTTCTTCTTTTTGGAACTTTTACTCTCGACGGGGAAACAAATGGGAAAACCATCTTCATCTTCGCTTTCTACTTTTGAAGATTCTTGGTTCCTCACCACTATTTGTTTGGATCCGAATTGAGCATCCTCGGAGTCACTAATCTCTTGTTTCTTTTTTAGGCGACGGAAGTTACGCTGTTGTTTGTCATCATCTTCAATCTCCTCAATCACAACTAGAGATTGGTGACAAAGAAAAACTTAGGGGTCTAGAGTTTACAGATGCAAACTCAAAATGACAGACAAAAAATAAGTGGCAAATATTTTTTTAAAAAATAATTGTTCACCAAATATTCATTATGGTAAAATTTAAAATATTTTGATGCAAATAAAAAAAAAAAACATGTAATACGCATAACAAATGTTAACTTAGAGATTGTCTAAAATATGATAAATAGCAAGAAATACCAGAAAGAAATAAGACCACATATAGTCATATTAGCAACAGTTGATTGAATTATGGCGTCAATTCCAATCAAACAATAGAATTTGGTGGTTTTAAATTTCCCATTGAATTAATCTGTTTTGCGCAATCACTCAACTTTCATTTGGCACAAAATTTAAAAAATCCAGGTTTACATAGAAAAACAAAGATTTCTAATTTTCATTTGTGATCTTTGGAACTTTGAATTTTAAAAATAAAGAAAAATGATAATACTAATAAGGTAATGATTAATTGTAAGGCTATGCAAATGTTTTACAACATTGGAAAATCAAAACACCAAACCAAACGATAAAAAAAAAAGTAAAAAGAATCAAGGGAATCACATGCTTCACCGAAAATAATCGTGAAATAGAAAGTTTTGATATAACTGAAGAACTGTGGATAAACAAAACTAAAATTTAATATAAAAACTAACCTGAAAATAGTAGGATGGAGAAGGTTAATAAAAATTTATTAAGATCCAAAGTTCATAAAGTATAAATAAATAGGAAACTAGCACTGAATACAGCTCCAAATATGTTTTCTTATACAAATTATTCCATGTGAAAAGTAGCGTCAAAGAATGCCCAGTGGAATAATCGTCAAACCGGCCTTTGGTTTGTTCCAAAACTCGCCCTTGCGACGGGCCTGCAAGAGAATCACAGGAGCCAATATGATCCTCGTGATTGTCAATTTTTAACCACCGTACAACCCTCTTTTTACTGACTTCCCCCGCAGGAGCTTCATTCGACAATTTTTGCTTCACATCCAATTTCCGGGCATTTACCCACATACTACCAAGAACCCTAACGAGAGCAACTTTGTCGGCGGTTGATGCTCTCTCACCGTATATCGTTGCAGACTTGAGCAGAAGAAGAGAAAAAAGATCAGAAGCAGTAAAAGAGAGAAAGTCGTGTGAACCCTCTCTTGGTCGATGACTTACTTATACTAGCATGGGCATGATAATTCAGGAAAGACATTTATCAACTAATTATGTCATTCAATTTTATAATTGTATTTTTGTATCTTTGTATATGTGAAAGATTCTCTTGTTCTTATGTGCTACATAGTTTTCAAGAAACAAGGGAATCAAGAACTAAATATGTATACGAAAAATAAGACACGAATCTCAAAGCAATCTGAAAACCAAGATGGAAGAAGATCAGTGAAGGATCGAGCGACCGGCTAAACAGCTGCAACATGGATCTCAGAAAAAGCAATGATTAGGGAGGAGTGGACGATTGACATAAGTTCGAATAATCTATCACACACAGAACCATTCGATTGGTTGGCAAACCGAAAATCCAGAGTTCATTCAAAGACAACCCAAACGATTGATGCAATCTGAGATGACTGATTAAATATTGACACACAACCTCAATTTGGTTGACTGACTGAGCTAGACGACTGACGGGCTCAATAAAAGTCAGGTGATCTGGTTTAATATCTTATTGTATTTTTCCTGTAATTTACTAAAGTGGCCCCTCAAATACTAATGATTAGCGTCAAATATGTAATTGCAACATTCATACTCGTATGACTATAAATAGGGGTCATTTCCCAATAAAAGGTTACGCATTTCACAATTTTCAACTATTTCTTCCTTATTATGCTACGCTATATTTTTTTAATGTGTTTACTAGACACTTTTGGATTCAACAATAACATACCAATGCATGATGAAAATAACTTCCCTAATATGCACATGTAAATGCATGAATGTGCATGTAAGTGAAAACACACAAGGGTGGGTTATCTCATAAATTTATATCAATTTGAGGGACCAAAAAATATAAAAAAATACCGCTGCTTTTGGGCCTCTGAGAATCAGTATAAATTGCAACATCAGCATCATCTATAAAATCAGACTCATACTCATCTTCACTGCCATAGCTGTAGCTATCAGAAGTATCAGATTCAGCAATATCCTCCCCATAAGATTCACTTAGAAAAAGTCAAGGAAAAAATACCACCTAAACTTTATTTTTTACATTTATGCGAACCAAATATTTCACATCACATGAAAAATGCCATCATTTTAACTTCTAAAAAGTGAAATAGATCTTCTCATGCATGGCTAAGGAGGTAATGTATGTAAAAAATTGAAGTTTAGGTATTAGGCATGTAAATAAATAGGAATTGAGTGATATATATGCAAATCTTCCAAAAAAATATAGGACCATTAGCATATTAATGTAGAAGCTTCGAGTTAAAAAGGATACGAATCATTTCCATCCAAGCTAGGCCCATGACCAAGATAATATCCAGTTAGGTGGACGCTTCTCTGCCCTAGAACAGAGAAGATAACTTCTTCATCTTCCTCAAACTCCAATTCCAAATGGCAAGTTTCAGATACATTGGGAATCAAACTGCACAGCAAAACGGGGCTTTTGTTGCCTACATTGCACTGCACAGTGCTCTTCGATGTAGACTTTCCATCCCCCAGCGTTGCCTGCATAATCCACACCAAATCTCACTTAATCGAAGAATATATATAGCAATCAAACTTCCAATACTCCAAAATTAGACAACAGAATTTGGTGAAAATTTTAAACACCGAACAAAACAAAAGTTCCCGGCTTGAGTGAACAGAGATTAACATTCTACAATAAGAAAAATCCCTCTTTCAAAAAAACTGACCTGAGACATGCGAAGCCTGCCGCGCGATTGGTCAAAATTATGGGTGTATGGTTTAGAAGGCTTGATTTCAACTCCTGAATGAAACAATTGATCGAAATGAATACGAAGTTGAAGCAAGAACATATGAAGATATTAAATCTAAAGAGAGAGTAAATTCAACGGGATTGAAGGAAAAAACATACCCCAAAAAGCCATCTTGCAGAGAAACGATAGGCTCCGACGACCGGATTTTCTAACAGTAGGCGGCTTCCTAAGAATGCTATAACACTCAGAGCTTAGAACCCTAAACGTTAAACCCTAATTTCCAAAAATAACCCTAGTTATTAATTGAATACTCGATATATTACATAAATTTACTATTTATATATTTATACAAACTCATAATTTTTTAATTTTGTAAAATATCACAAATAAGAATTTTTTGAAAATAAAGTACATATTTTTTTTTCATCTACTTTTAAGTGATTTAGACATTATGTTATATAAGTAAATATAAAAAATTTAGATATTATATGAATAGAAAGATATAAATTTTATGACATGTATACCTAATATTCTAATTGTATAAGGTAAAGGTAGATTTATTTCAAAAAATAGTATTAAATTTATTATTTATTTATACAATATAATTATTTTATCAATAACTCTTTTAATTTGTTGTATGTTGCTTTTATTTCATCATGAGTGTTGTATTCCTTTTTTGGAGAAATTATTATGTACCGGCACTGCATGCATCTCTGCATGTGGTGTTCGATCATGACCGTAGATCATGGTAATCTACGGTCATGATTATTTTAGTTTTTTAAATAATAATAAAAAAATTTAGGTGAGGCCCACCGAAATACATTCTGACCTTTACGGTCCGGATCGGATACCGCACGCAAGATAATTTTCCCTTTTTTGGCTATAGTTCTAAGATGTAAATGAAAATATGATTGCTTCATTTATTTATTTATTTGATTATATAAAACTATTCAAATATTTAAAAAAATTGAGAAAATATTTTTCTAATAAAATGCTTATGATGGATAAATTGTTGTTACTATAATATGAAGCGACATGTTTAAGTTTGGATGTACACAATGATTTGGAATATTTGATAGTTACCATCATGGCATTGGAGCAAAAAAATTAGAATATTTGATTGAAAATTAAAATTATATGAATGTTTAATAAAAAATGATCAAAATTTGTAAACTTTAAGGTTATTATTCTGATTTCCTTTTTAAGAAATCATAATTTATTAGGATCACAATGTGATAAAATGGATAAAATTTTAGTTGAGTAGAAATCATAGGATGCATGATAGTAAATTTCATGTCAAATTTTACTTAGTTTGGGTCTCCAATTGATGAGTGATATGAAAGCATGATGCCTACATTAACATTAATGAAGAAGCAGGCATCTATAAATGTTATTGAGATTAGTTTCCTTTGTTTAAAGGAAATACTAAAAATATAAAAGAAATATAATACAATATTAATATATTATAATTGAAATACATTTAAAAGTTATTTGGTTCACTATAAAATAAATGTATGATTATATATATATATGTTTAGTTTGAAATTAAACTATTTCAAAATAGATAAGATATTATTAGTGGATGGAAGATGACACCTGACATCTAATAGTCGACCGGCAATTGATGCTAGCAACAGACGACTTAATGATAACATTGCTCATTAATGAAGTGTTAACCCTTCACTCAATCCGACCGAATTCTAAATTCAGCCAAAATGAATCACCACCTGAATTTCTAATTCATTGATACTTTACTTCATGCATACAATTCCTCATGTCAAATAATTGATTTTCTAAAATCCTGAAACAAATTTACAATGCACAATCAATTCTCCCAACCAAACAACCCACACATAAAACTTTCATACTTTTGCCATCAATTGAACACCCTGAGTCTTACAAGAATGAGTGCATTATACATTTTATCAACTAATTTTTATATTACCTTCAACCCAAAATAATTATTTGGGACAATTACATGCATACCACCCAATTCCTATGTATTTAAATATCTAACACCCAAATTTTGTTTTTCACATATATATACCTCACAAATCTTTCTTGATACCACCATTTCAACTGTTAAGAGGTGAAAAACACTTTTCATGCATAGATAAGGAGGTATTTATGTAAAAAATTGAAGATTAGGTGTTAGGTATGCAGATGCATAGGAGTTATGTGGGTATATATGTAAATCTTCCTACATTCAACGACTGAAAGAATCATCAAAAGCCAATTGTCACCAAAAGGCAAATTATACATGAACAGTAAAGGAAGTATTTTCTTCAAAAAACAACAGCAAATGATGACAAAAAAACTCAAGCCAGACAAGCTATTTCTCATCACAACAAAAACAGAATAAACTTTGTCAATACAATCCATCTTGATTTATAAAAAAAACCAAACAAAATCCAGAAATGACAGTTTCATCAGTACATAAAAACAAATTCAGCAGTAACAGCCAAAAAAGTAGAACAAATTTGTATGTAACTTAAGCAGGGGGGACTTCAANGTGTAAATCAATCATTACAAAATTTACAAAGCATCCAAGTAATCGGGTTAACTCGAGTTTGGGAAACTCTATTTCATTTAACAAATGTATTTTAAAATTTCTAAAACAAAAACTCCAGCTTGTTTCTGTTAAATTATAATAAAACAAGGCATTGACAGACATACCCCAATTCCTATATATTTGCACTTCCAACACTTAAAAGTTTACCTTTTACATTTGTACCAATAAAATCTTTCATATCTCACATAAAAAATACCAACATTTTAGCTTTTAAAAGTGGCATGTATGTAAAAATTAAAGTTTAGATGTTTAGATGTGTAAATATAAAAGAATTGAGAAGTATGTATTTAAATCTTCCTAATAAAAAAAATGGTCTAAAGACGACAAAGCTATTGTCTTTGAATATACAAATACGAAAAATTTCATGCTGGAACAAAGCCCACCTGTCTGAGAAGAACATGTCTTACGGCCGAGTCGATGTATTCATTCACCGGCTGGCCCGAAGAAATCATGTATCCATCCTTGAATTTCATAGATTTGGCGCGCTGAGCCCTGAGTTTTCCGCTTACAATAACCTAAGAAACCGCATAAGGAAAATGAAGGTTGGTCAATAATCCAAAATCTCGAGAATTAAAAGCCAAATAAAAGAGAGAGATCAAACAACGAAAACTAAACATACCTCACATCCCTTCGCACCACTCTCCATGATAAACCTCAACACACCATAACACGCCCTGAAAAAACATTGCAAAAGTTGGGTAACAAAAACATTGAAAAAGACCACAACAAAAATAATATTTAGAGAAATAATCCTATAGTAAAATAATTAGTGTTCAGTTCAAAAATGGCAGTCATGCAAAACTTGTAACAGAAGACATCTGATAATTATAATCAAAATAATCCTTTAAAATAAAAAATAAACAAAGGGAATGAATCAATTTAATTAATAGACTAACAAACATTGCCAAGAAAGAAAATACTTTTAAACTTGATGATTAGAAAGTTATAGACTGGTCCCAACTCCCAAATCATCAAGTCAAACAATTTTTAATTTCTCCAACAACAGATAAAGGCATAAGACAAATGAAGACGGATATAGGGCTATAGTTGATGTTATTTTAAAGATTCAAGGGGTTGTCCGGTAACTGATTTAGCCCCGGATTTAACCTGGATGTAGAGGCTAAATCTTATTAGACGGTCATTTTGGATAACAAAGCCGCGAATTTGATAAATCTGGATTTCATTGATTTTGGCCGTAAAACCCGGATTTCACTAAATCCCATGAATCGGTGGATTTACGGGATTTGATGAAAGAGCCATTGGATTTATTCAACTTTCCAGGTAGACTTTCCCAACAAGTTTTAATGGATTTATAGGATTTAGTAAATCCGTTGCCAGATAATTTTCGGGATTTAACATTCAGGATTTAGTAAATCCGTATTTACGAGATTTACTAAATCCTAATAACCTAAATCTCATCTTTTGCCAGACAGCACCTAAGTGCTAAAGTAAATATGAAAGTCTGTGTGAGACGTGCAAATGCATAACAATTGTGAGCCAAGTATGTATATCCCCCTAAAATAAAAGCATTATTATCACGAATTCTGATTTCATCAGATAGGAAGTGAAATGAAGAGAATAAATCTGTTAAAAAAATGGGTTTTTAAAAATATTATTGAGAAATTTCCTGAATTTCAAATCACCACAAAAAAAAAACCAATTCGGGAAACAGACAGTACAATGTAACCAACAATTGCATTACTAGAATGAAAAAAATTAGAACAAAAATAAAATTGTCAAATAAAAATCATGCCATCAAAATGCAACAATAAGCTACCAGAATAGCATAAGCATAGCCTTTTCTTAAATTGATGAGTATTCATCATGCAGCCATTGCAAGCTTATGTTATGGAATGATACCAATATACTTGTTCATAACACAAACAGCTTGTACGACATCAATATTGCCACCTTCCGACACAAATTCGGCACCAAATGGCCGATTTGCTTTGTAGATGGCATTTTAATTTAAAACAAAAACACTAACTTTTTAGTTTTAAAAGATGTTTTGTACACTGTGAAACATTTTAGATATGGTCAACTGGAACAATTTTGAGAGATATAGCAAACTGGAACAAGCATTTTAGAATATGTAACTCAACCCTCTATATTATAAGTGTATATGTGAACCAATGTTGCAAATGTTAGTTTGATCCATGGTAATATGATGATATGAGAGTTATGCTCTCTTCATTTTAATGGTTTTAATAATTGTATAAAGTATTCTTTTTCGTATCCCTAACGATGCAGATTTCTGCTTAAACATGTGTATTACATAATTGTTATTAGTTGTTAGCCCTTTCGATTGCTATGATGCCAAAATTTGGGGGTAGATTATAGCTCATAAGCTAAAATAGTATTCTCGAAGAATACTTGTAGCCAAAAAAAAAAAGAAGAAAAAAAAACAAGAGAAAAATACTAGATGGCCATAACGGTGCTTTGGCACATTAGAATCTTTTTTCACAAACAAAAACACCACAAAGGATTTCATCACACCTTCGATGGCTAGAGTGCAAATGAAATAAAAATAAAAGGAAACAAGGAGGTTGGCATTGAATTGGACCATACGAAATGAAACATTTAGCAAAAAGATAAAACATTAAACTTCCATTCACAAGGGATATCATAGGCGAGGAACCACAAGGAAACTTTTATGTAGGGCAACAAATGTAGATGCACTTCAATAGGAGGATGTTTCGAATGCAACAATATTTCCCTAAAACAAACATCAAACTAGTTCCAATTCTAGAAAATCTTTTATTTTGTAGTTATGATACATCCAACAAAGGCAGTCCAGCCTTCAACTTAATTCTTAACAAAGCTACTTAGGAGTGCAAACAAGTTCGAATCAAGCTTGAGCAACTTTAGACTCGAGTTTGAGCTTGATTAATTAAACGAGTTTGAGCTCGAGCTCAATTCAACAAGTTCAAACTCACTAATGGTGCTTTGGCACATTAGAATCCTTTTTCACAAACATAAACACCACAAAGGATTTCATCACACCTTTGGTGGCTAGAGTGCAAATGAAATAACAAAAAAACCACAAAGGATTTCATCACACCTTCGGTGGCTAGAGTGCAAATGAAAAAAAAATAAAAGAAAACAAGGGAGGTTGGCATTGAATTGGACCATACGAAATGAAACATTTAGCAAAAAAATAAAACATTAAACTTCCATTCACAAGGGATATCATAGGCGAGGAGCCACAAGGAAACTTTTATGTAGGGCAACAAATGTAGATGCACTTCAATAGGATGATGTTTAGAATGCAACAATATTTCCCTAAAACAAACATCAAACTAGTTCCAATTCAGGAAAATCTTTTATTTTGTAGTTATGATACATCCAACAAAGGCAGTCCAGCCTTCAACTTAATTCTTAACAAAGCTACTTAGGAGTGCAAATAAGTTCGAATCAAGCTTGAGCAACTTTAGGCTCGAGTTTGAGCTTGATTAATTAATCGAGTTTGAGCTCGAGCTCAATTCAACAACTTCAAGCTCAATAATGGTGCTTTGGCACATTAGAATCTTTTTTTCACAAACTAAAACACCACAAAGGATTTCATCACACCTTCGGTGGCTAGAGTGCAAATGAAAAAAAAATAAAAGAAAACAAGGAGGTTGGCATTGAATTGGACCACGAAATGAAACATTTAGCAAAAAAATAAAACATTAAACTTCCATTCACAAGGATATCATAGGCGAGGAACCACAAGGAAACTTTTATGTAGAGCAACAAATCTAGATGCACTTCAATAGGAGGATGGGGTAGTTAAGAATGCAACAATATTTCCCTAAAACAAACATCAAACTAGTTCCAATTCTTGAAAATCTTTCATTTTGTAGTTATAATACATCCAACAAAGACAGTCCAGCCTTCATCTTAATTCTTAAAAAGCCTACTTAGGAGTGGAAACAAGTTTGAATCAAGCTTGAGCAACTTTAGGCTCAAGTTTGAGCTTGATTAATTAATCAAGTTTGAGCTCGAGTTCAATTCAACAAATTCAAGATGGCTCACTAGACAGTTTTTTATTATAACGAGAGAGGAATGAACAATTATGGGCAAAAAATTTAAAAATCATTCAATACATAAAATTTAAATATAACTTCTAAAAATTTTTACTAAATTAAATTTAAACTCATGGTTTTAATAAATTTTAAGTATGTTTTAAACGAGTCAAGGCCAGCTCAACTTTAGATCATTAGCTTGCGAGATCATCTAAATCAAATGTAGCAAAATAAGTATAATTGCACCCCAACAAAAAACTTTATATATAAAATTTACTAGAATATCATCTATTACATTGATCAGAAAACACAAAAATAAAACAAAATTGTTTCGGTTAAAAATCTCACTTGAAAGAAAATTTAAAAAGAGTAGATTCCTGTTCACTTCAACGCAACAAAATACAGCGAAACCTAATAATGAATCTATAAAATTCAAATACCTAATTACGAAATAGATAATGTTTATAAATAAAGAACAAGGAATAAAATGAATGGCATAACAAAAGCACATCCCTTTAGACCTCTATCCACAATAATTCAAACTTCTCACACAAACAATCAAAACAAATGATTAGACCAAAGAAGATAAGTTTGCATTAAAGCTGGTTTAAATCCACAATGCATGTCCTGTCCCCATAAAATGTACAGGACTAAACAACAAGTACTCAAGGGGTGAAAATTAGTTATGGGAACATGAAACTGCTTTGATTATCATCTTATACACCCCTACAACGTCAAAAAAATATCTCAACCCTAACAAAAAGAAATTAAACTAAGATTAACAGAGGTTCTCTCAATCAAATAAACGAACTGTAAATAAAATTATAAGAATCAATTTGTAAATAGAACAAGATCTAAGAAAAACAAAAAAAAAAGAAATTAAAATAAAGTAAAAGAGAATATAAAACCTTCGGACAGCAAGACCTCCGAGAAGCTTGTATCGGAGAGACTCCGCCTGAGCAATGGCACAGAGCCCCCTGTTGTTAACCTTCTCGGCATAAAGCTCAACACTGTTCTCTGGAAATTTAAATCTTTTCTGCACCACTGATGTCAGCTCCCTAATTCTCCTCCCTTTCTCGCCTATAAGCGTGCAAAACCAAAACCCATACATTTATCGAACCAAAAAACCCTAAATGCCACCAGAGAGAAGGTAACAGTCAAGAGAGATCAAACCTAGAACGTTCTGAGTGCGAGTCGCCCTAATGATGATCTCAGTCCTCATGGGAGTAACTCTGACCTCCACGCCGGAATATCCATCTTCCGCTAGCTCACGAGTCAGCACTTCGTTCAGCTCCGCGAAGAAAACACCATCGGCCACAAACTGAAATAATAGTAACACAACCTCAGCAAAACCATACAAAACATAGAAAATCTAAGAGAACAATCGAACCCCTCCGATAATCTGAAAGAATGATTTGATCACGATACTTGAACACAGAATTGCAACTCAAATCAGAAGAAGTAAAACGCATAGAAAGTTCATGAGGGGCAATTTTTAGGAGAAAAAGCTCTAACCTTACGCTTCTTGCTCATCTGGGTTGCCATGGTTGGGAGATCAGCAAATGACTGAAGAAATGCGTTGCCTCGAGAGGTTTCTCTGCGCTCGTGCTTTCTGAGGAAAAGAAAAACCCTAGACGGAGGCGGCGAGGAACAGAACTCGGCTTATAAAGGGAGATTTGTCGTGAAAAAAATCGAACGGCACAGATTCACCTGATTCAGAAGTTGAAGGGCTGAGATAAGCCGGTCAAGTGTAGCGAGTATTTTTATTTTATATTTGAGATAATTACATTATACTACATAACCGATTAATTTGAGAATTTGATAAAAATGAAAAATATGGGTTTTGGGTTTTAGCCTTAATTTTCAAATTTGAGTAAGAACTTGAAAAATGGATGAAAGAGAGGGTTTGATTTGTAAATATCCAGATGGTCTATATATAATTTATATTTTACTCTTAAAAATCCCATAATTTTATCAAATTGTGGGCATTAATTTGGACACATACAATTCGTGTAAGAAAAAAAATTAAAAAAATATAGTTTAAGTATCATTAATTTACTTTTTACTCGAGTATTACAATTTTTTTTTTTTTTATAACTATGCCCCAAATTCCAATAATTTAACTTTTGTTTGAAAGAATTTAAAATTCAATGTAATATAATAATGTACATGAAGCTCAACATTTAGTTCATTTTCTATGTATTCGAAATCATCGATTTGATCAATTTTCAAATTCAAAGCTCAATGTGAAGTGTAGCCCCCATCGCCATGAAAGATTATAACATCAAGACTCCACTCAGTCAAATTCACACCCATGTATTAAATTATTATTTTTTTAACTATGATTGGCATATTTATACACGTGACAGGCATTGATTCGAGTCCTTAATGCAATAACCACCACCTCAAAATACTTTGCTTTTTATGAAGCACATAAAGGCAGCCTTTTTTTATAACTAGTAAAAATAGAAAGCTAAATTGTTTGTAACATATTATGATCTATTTATTACTCATCATTGAGAGATGATAAAATGAAAATTGCATCTAACAAATTTAAGAGTCTGGTATGCATTGTACGGTACCATTTCTCTTGTATATTTACATAGACACAGCCCAAAACATTGATTACGACATAAACACGAAAGTAATTTCCACATAATATTAACCTGTTTAACAATCAAGCATCAGTTAAAAAAAAAAAAAGAGAGTTCATAGTCATCAAGCTTAAATCAGAAGCACTGCAAAAAGCTACTTAACGAGTACAAAATATAGTTCAAAAGAGAGATGAGAGAAATAGAAGACAGCAGCAGCCAGCATAGATAGATGTTACTGTGATCTGTTTACCGGTTCAAGGGCTTCGATCATGACCACACTGTTACCCCTTATAACCTGTAGCATTCCAACAAGATAGAAAATCAGATTTTTATTAAAACAAAAAAACCATCCAATTCTTAAGTATTTACATGTCCAACACCTATACTTTGCTTTTTTTTTACTTCTGTACCAACCAAAATCATCATACCATATGAAAAATATCACTATTTTAACTTCTAGAAAGTGAAATACATATTTTCATGCACGAGTAAGGTGGCATATACGCAAAAAAATGAAGTTTATGTGTTAGATATGTAAATACATAAGAGTTGAGAGGTATACATGTAAATGAATCTAATAAAAGTTAAGGAAGCTTGAGAATAAAATCTTGAAAAACTATGTCTGTAATGAAAATGTGTATTTAATTTTCAAGAAGTGGTGATAGACTTATTTTTGATGTAATGTTAAATAATTGAGTTGTTTACATGTAAATATGAATGTTTAGGTGACAGATATGTAAATACAAAAGAATCNTTAAATAATTGAGTTGTTTACATGTAAATATGAATGTTTAGGTGACAGATATGTAAATACAAAAGAATTGTGTGGGTGTGTATGTAAATGCCCATAAAAAAAATGGGCAGGAAGCTTAGAATAACAGCTTAAAAATGAAAACAAGTATACAGATAATAGAGAGGATCTGGGAAGACAACATACCACCATTCCGATATCANCGTGTGGGTATGTATGCAAATGCCCATAAAAAAAAAGGGCAGGAAGCTTAGAATAACAACTTAAAAATGAAAACAAGTATACAGATAATAGAGAGGATNGTAAATAATTGAGTTGTTTACATGTAAATATGAATGTTTAGGTGACTGATATGTAAATACAAAAGAATTGCGTGGGTATGTATGTAAATGCCCATTAAAAAAAAAGGGCAGGAAGCTTAGAATAACAACTTAAAAATGAAAACAAGTATACAGATAATAGAGAGGATCTGGGAAGACAACATACCACCATTCCGATATCATGCTTCTCGCTGCTGCCGCTGACATCGACGGTGTTGTCAATCACGAGGTTCATGAACTGGTCGAATCCGCGCAAGGTGCCAACTACGGTGCGATTAGCATTCAACTTGACTGAAAATNTATATCATGCTTCTCGCTGCCGCTGACATCGACGGTGTTGTCAATCACAAGGTTCATGAACTGGTCGAATCCGCGCAAGGTGCCAACTACGGTGCGATTAGCATTCAACTTGACTGAAAATAAAGTGAAATGGAACAGTTTATTTCTCTAGGAAGATGAAAATGACAAGAATTTTAAGTAGCTCGTTCACTTGCAAAAAATAAATGTTACGATATATTGATACATTCTTCATCAAGATGTTAAAATTATAACACATTTTATTTAAAAGATTCAAATCAATTGTTGGTTATCTCTGATAAAAAAAAAATACACGAAATAAAACGTAGAATTGTGATTGCTTCCTTAAACATAATTTAACCTGGTCTAATTTCCAAATAAGTGTATTGGATCTACAAAGAACATCAAATAAACAATAATAACCTGGATACAAGATAATAAGACTAACTCAAGCATAGTATATTTAAAGTACGCATGTTATTCTCCATTTGCATAAAGGTTTTTGTCTGATTTAATCTTTTTCAAATCTAAGAGAAGGTTGAAACCATTGAACTATTGATGCAATGGAACAAAAATTGAGAGTATGATACACAATTTAAATGAGTATGATAAATATTTATATGCAAATTTTTTTATGTGAAGAACAAAATTTGAATGTAAGCTGTTCTATTATGCAGAATGATAGCAATATAGAATCAGGTATAATAACTTAAATGGTTAAAGATTGAGAATTAACTTATAAAAGTGCCTCTCGCAAGAACATCAATGGCGAATCTTTGATAAATTTTCTTTAGATTTAAGTCAGAAAATGAANATCATAACACATTTTATTTAAAAGATTCAAATCTATTGTTGGTTATCTCTGATAAAAGAAATTACACGAAATAAAACATAGAATTGTGATTGCTTACTTAAACATAATTTAACCTGGTCTAATTTCCAAATAAGTGTATTGGATCTACAAAGAACATCAAATAAACAATAATAACCTGGATACAAGATAATAACACTAAATCAAGCATAGTATATTTAAAGTATGCATGTCATTCTCCATTTTCATAAAGGTTTTTGTCTGATTTAATCTTTTTCAAATCTAAGAAAAGGTTGAAATCATTGAACAATTGATGCAATGGAACAAAAATTGAGAGTATGATACACAATTTAAATGAGTATGATAAATATTTATATGCAAATTTTTTTAAGTGAAGAACAAAATTTGAATGTAAGCTGTTAAATTATGCAGAATGATAGCAATATAGAATCAGGTATAATAACTTAAATGGTTAAAGATTGAGAATTAACTTATAAAAATGCCTCTGGCAAGAACATCAATGGCGAATCTTTGATAAATTTTCTTTAGATTTAAGTCACAAAATGAAACGAAACAAAAACATGAAATACTTATAAACATAGCCTCCAAAGTCCAGAATTCCTCATCTATTCCTCCAAAGGAAAACATAATCTAAACCGACTCTACAACAACTTTTCCTTGCAACATCTTCAGTAACCTACGGAATAGCTAGTCTTCAGCTCCTCTAGCAGAACATTTAGCACAATTTTTTAACTCTACAAAATCTAGTAGAGTAATATGAGTTCATTATTATTTTCTATGCTTTTTTGAAGTGGTCAGATGCTAGCATTATCTTACCCCATTTCAGTTCTTGAGCAAGTCCTATTTAATTTGTACCTAAAAAGAGAAAATGGCCATGGTAACCACCACCACCAACGACAACAAGCCTTTATCCCACTAAGTGAAGTTGGCCACATAAATTCTTTTTCGAGATCGGAGGTGAACAATTAGAAAAAAAAAAATCTTACTAGAACAGTGACTAGGTGGATAATTTGCAGACTATACAAAACTTAATAAAACTGCTACAAATGATCAATTCGCCCTTTATTAATTAGATGTTGGCCAGATTGTCAGGGCACACATTCTAATATTTCTTAGATGGCTGCTGAGAATATAATCATAATCATGTAGTACCCAGGGATCAAGAAAAGATCATGNAATAATCTGAAAGAATGATTTGATCACGATACTAGAACACAGAATTGCAACTCAAATCAGAAGAAGTAAAACGCATAGAAAGTTCCTGAGGGGCAATTTTTAGGAGNACGATACTTGAACACAGAATTGCAACTCAAATCAGAAGAAGTAAAACGCATAGAAAGTTCCTGAGGGGCAATTTTTAGGAGAATAAGCTCTAACCTTACGCTTCTTGCTCATCTGGGTTGCCATGGTTGGGAGATCGGCAAATGACTGAAGAAATGCGTTGCCTCGCGAGGTTTCTCTGCGCTCGTGCTTTCTGTGGAAATGAAAAACCCTAAAGGGAGGCGGCGAGGAACAGAACTCGGCTTATAAAGAGAGATTTGTCGTGAACAAAATCGAACGGTAAATATTCACCTGATTCAGAAGTTGAAGGGCTGAGATAAGCCGGCCAAGTGTAGCGAGTATTTTGTATTTTATATTTGAGATAATTACATATACTACGTAACCGATTAATTTGAGAATTTGATAAAAATGAAAAATATGGGCTTTTGGGCTTTACCCTTAATTTTCAAGTTTGAGTTAGAATTTGAAAAATGGATGAAAGAGAGGGTTTGATTTGTAAATATCCAGATGTTTATATATAATTTATATTTTACTCTTAAAAGTCCCATAATTTTATCAAATTATGGGGCATTAATTTTGACACATACAATTTATGTAAGAAAAAAAAATTCAAAAATTATAGTTTAAATATGATTAATTTACTTTTTACAGGACTATTACACATTTTTTTTAATTATAATCATGCCCCAAATTCCAAAAATTTAACTTTTGTTTGAAAGAACTTAAAATTCATTGTAACATAATAGTGTACATGAAGCTCAACATTTAGTTCGTTTTCTATGCATTCGAAATCATCCATTTGATCAATTTTCAAATTCAAAGCTCAACGTAAAGTGTCGCCCCCATCGCCATGAAAGATTATCACATCAAGATTCCAATCAAGCAAATTCACTCATGTATTAAATTATTATTTTTTCAACTAAGATGGCCATATGTGTACACGTGACATGCATTGATTCGAGTCCTTGATCCGAGTCCTTAATGTAATAATTTTTTCGTCCCGTCCCCAGCCACCACCTCAAAATACTTAATGCAAAATACTTCGGTTTTTATGAAGCACATAAAGGCAGCCTTTTTTTTATAACTAGTAAAAATAGAAAGCTAAATTGTTCGTAACATATTATGATCTATTTATTACTTATCAATGAAAATTGCATCTAACAAATTTAAGATAGTCTGGCATGCATTGTACGGTACCATTTCTCTTGTATACTTACATAGACACCGCCCAAAACATTGATGTTTAATTCATATTTACAATTTAAACGCCCTGGTGATTTTTTTTTTTTTGAAAATTGATATATTCACACATAGAAAATTAAATAAAAATGAAAAATACGGGTTAATATTTGAGTAAGAATTGCAAAAATGAATGTTTAGGTAACAATTTAAGAAACTTTTCAAACAAACCTTTAATCACCATCAAATTATGACATAAACACGAACATAATTTCCACAAAATATTAACCTGTTTAACAATCAAGCATCAGTAAAAAAAAAAAGGAGTTCATAGTCATCAAGCTTAAATCAGAAGCACTGCAAAAAGCTACTTAACGAGTACAAAATATAGTTCAANAGACACATACAATTTGTGTAAGAAAAAAAAATTCAAAAAATATAGTTTAAATATGATTAATTTACTTTTCACTCGAGTATTACAATTTTTTTTTATTTATAACTATGCCCCAAATTCCAATAATTTAAGTTTTGTTTGAAAGAATTTAAAATTCAATGTAATATAAAAATGTCCATGAAGCTCAACATTTAGTTCGTTTTCTATGTATTCGAAATCATCGATTTGATCGATTTTCAAATTCAAAGCTCAATGTGAAGTGTCGCCCCCATCGCCATGAAAGATTATAACATCAAGACTCCACAGTCAAATTCACACCCATGTATTAAATTATTTTTCTTTTAACTACGATAGACATATTTATACACGTGACAGGCATTGATTTGAGTCCTTAATGCAATAATTTTTTCGTCCCTTCCCCAACCACCACCTCAAAATACTTTGCTTTTTATGAAGCACATAAAGGCAGCCTTTTTTTATAACTAGTAAAAATAGAAAGCTAAATTGTTTGTAACATATTATGATCTATTTATTACTCATCATTGAGAGATGATAAAATGAAAATTGCATCTAACAAATTTAAGAGTCTGGTATGCATTGTACGGTACCATTTCTCTTGTATATTTACATAGACACAGCCCAAAACATTGATTATGACATAAACACGAACATAATTTCCACATAATATTAACCTGTTTAACAATCAAGCATCAGTTAAAAAAAAAAAAAGTTCATAGTCATCAAGCTTAAATCAGAAGCACTGCAAAAAGCTACTTAACGAGTACAAGATATAGTTTAAAAGAGAGATGGGAGAAATAGAAGACAGCAGCAGCCAGCATAAATAGATGTTACTGTGATCTGTTTACCGGTTCAAGGGCTTCGATCATGACCACACTGTTACCCCTTATAACCTGTAGCATTCCAACAAGACAGAAAATCAGATTTTTATTAAAACAAAAAAACCATCCAATTCTTATGTATTTACATGTCCAACACCTATACTTTGCTTTTTTTTTTTACTTCTGTACCAACCAAAATCATCATACCATATGAAAAATATCACTATTTTAACTTCTAGAAAGTGAAATACATATTTTCATGCACGAGTAAGGTGGCATATAAGCAAAAAAATGAAGTTTATGTGTTAGATATGTAAATACATAAGAATTGAGAGGTATACATGTAAATGAATCTNGAAAGCCTTTAAGCCTTTAAACCTTTTAAAATAAATTAATCATTATATTTGTTATTGTAGTACCTGATTAGATTTTTTTTTTTTAGCTTATACACGGTGCAAGTGATTATGCAATAGAGGCTATTTTGGGGCAAATAATATATTTTTTTTTCATGACATTTATTATACTATTAAAACTTAATTAATTATGCAACCAATAAAAAGAATTATAAGTTATAATATTTACTTTTGACAAATTTAGATCTTAATTTTCCCTGCATTCTGTTCTAACTTGGTATCCTTTTACTAATTCATTATCATTCTATGGATTTTACTCAACTTCAATATGTTCAAACAGCTCCCTTGATCCAATATGTAGCCAAAATAACAGCAGCAGCATTCAATCTCCTAAATATTTGCAAACAACTCAATCAGCATTGGGCTAAAGCTTCATCGCTCAACATCATTTTTTCTTGTTGAATATGAAATAAATCATTGCTATTCATATAAATAACGATAAGTTTATTTGCAAGCACATTCCGTTTTCATAAGAACATCCCGTTAGGCCATGGAGGGAGCAAACACAACGGATAGAGACTTTGTCTCGCATTTCCAAAACAATACAGAAGCAAATTACCAAAGCAAGCATAAATGTACTGAAATTCAAACCTCAAACCTTTAAGTGTTAAAAGTAAAGCTTGTAATAAACCTAAGTACAATCATTTCACCATAGAAAAGTGTATCAAACACCTTTAAATCAACGGAACTGCGTTCTCTGAGTGCGTACCACTTGCCTTGTCCAAACTTCCATTACATCACTTTTGTGCATCAATCTTTTTTTCAGAAAAATGTAAAAGTGCAATGCATGTGGAACACCAAAGCCGAGCTCAAAATTTTCAAGTGCAAACACATGCACGACTTTACTGAGGTGAAGCATAAACTTCATAGATCATGTAAATTTAATAAAATAACAACTACAATCAAATTAAAAGTAATAGGGGGCTTTTACCATACATACCACCTAATTCCTACGCATTTACATATATAATATATAAAGTTTACATTTTACATTTATACCACCCAAATCTTTAACATCACATAAAAAATATCACCATTTTAAATTTTAAAAATAGAAGTACACCTTTTCATGCATAGGTAAGGTAAGCTGTTACATATGTAAAAAATGAAATTTAAGTATTAGATAAGTAAATACATAGGAATTCAGTGGCATGTATGTAAATCTTCCAAATTAATATTTGAAATGTGGAATTTCATAATTCAAATAACTCCAAGGCAAAGCACATAATTGCAATATTGCATTGTAAAAAAAATTGCAGAAAAAATAATTCAAGCACCACAAAATCAAAAAATGCCAAAAGGAAAATCCCAATAATTAGTACAAATATGGTTCCAGCAAACCACTAAAGTTTCAGGCTTCCGGGCAAGATGATAACTGTGGAAAACCTTTGCAAATCATTGATCGCTAAAAACATAAGTATTTAACACAGATTCTTCCAGGAGAAAACAACCTCAAAAAGCCAAGAATGAAGATCCAATCTTTAAGAGGCCAAAATGGCAGAAATATCAAATTGGCACTTCGCTAAATTATAAATTTTAAGACAAATGAACCTTAAATATGGGATCATTCCAATACAAAAAAACCATAGGTTAATTAACTTGCACATTTACAATCAATATGCAAAACCAAACAAAAAAGAGTAAAAAATAATGGGTGACTATGCAAAACCAAACAAAAAAGAGTAAAAAATAATGGATGAAAATCCAAATATTATTAATATTTTGACAACATTTTAACAATTTAAGAATTTTACATAATTATCATCAAAGGATTTTTCCTGTAAACAAAATTGTAAGCATTATCACAAACAATACTGAAAAAGGATGATTTCTAAGCTTTCTTGTTGAGCTATGCGCCGCCTCCTTCTCTCCCTCAATTATGTAAATGCTTCTTCCTCCAAATCCAATAAGTAATCACTAACAAAATCTACCACCATAACCAAAGTATATCCAAAATCTAAACCAAAAATAAAACCTAAACGTTCAAACTCCTTTCTAAATCAAGAAAATGCTTCCTTTTTTATTTCTTCCTGTAAAAACTAAAACCATGATAGTATTCTTTTCATTGTACTCAAAAAGAAATTGGATGCGGTCCGTCCCCCAACATTTCTCACTTTCTCTATGTAGAGCTCACGGTAGACCATAGACCATGCATTGGATATTCAATCATGTCATGCTTATTTAGTAAATTTCATACTATGTTCTTACATTTCTTGTAAATTTACTAGATTTTGATGCCATTTTTATATTAATTTAGGACTTATATGTATTTATCAAGTAAGGGTGTTTACTACAACTAATCAAAATCGTGCACTTAAAGTGCATGTGGCTAAAAAAATATTTAAATTGATATTTTTCTTGATAAGAAAATATAGCTCATATCATATTTAAAGAAAGCATGCCATACATTAACATAGAAGAAATAAAAAAAAATTTGCTCCTGATACAAATAACGCTCAGTGTGATTCATGCATGATAAAAATTAAAAAGAGAGCAATTAATTAAATATTAATTAATCACCATATCAATAACTAATGTCTCGTTTATTAATTAATCAAGAAGTAGCAAAAAGAAGTTAAAATAAAGAAGGCATTGGTCAATTTCTATTTGTCAACTGTAAAGGCTCTTTCTACATCTTAAACATGGATTCATTTATGCTAACTTAAAAAATTACATTATTAAGTACTTCAAATTACACGTATATTGATTAAGCCAAGTTATGAGTTTATTGATTAAGCCGGTGCACATATAAAATATATATTAATCAATTAAGCATGACATTCTTTAAATATTTTGGACAATAATATGAGTTAGTTTTTCTGTGATTATTACTAATAAACGATTATCTATCAATTAAAAGTTAAGTATTATAAAAAATAAGTGACTAGAAAGCTTGCTTAATTTATTCCTCTGATGGGTCTTTATATACAAAATTATCTAAAAAATAATTGAAAATCCCTAATTACAAATAACTTAAAAATTAGAACTATTTTCCAAAACAAAATATCTTGGCCACTGGGAAGAGGAAGCAATCCTAGCACTCTAATTTTCATTTTAAGCACCAGAATCCCTTGTACATGTTCCTTGTTTAGCACATCAATCCATGGTTCCTTTCATTCATTATTTAGCAATAATAGCAATTTCAACGCCTTCTCAAACTAGATAGTAGATATTTATCATTCCAAATTTGCTTAAGATATTTTTGAACTCATGTTTGCAAAGCTCATTGACAAATATGTCAACAAGCCGACTTCCTATTGAAACCTATGAAGTGTAAATTAATGTACTTTCTAGTTTTTTTTTTTTATTTATTTTGTGAAATGCTTATTAACCTCCACACATTGGTTCAATTATGTTGTACTGGATTGTGGCAATACTAATGTCAAACTTATTGTCAAAAACTATCCACATAAATCCTTTCCATTTAATTTTTTGAACCTTCTTGCATAAATTTAAATAAATAGGAATTCATAGATATTGTTGACGAGTCGTTGGATGAATAAATTCTAAATAAGAAAAAATAGATGACACAAATTTATTGCTTATAAAGAAATACCTCTCTCATAGAATCATATGCAAAAAACAAAAAAGAGGCCTCAGATTGCCCCCTTGGCATCAATCAAAGATCTCTAAATAATCAAAAAGAAGATCGATAAATGTTATTTTTTATGTAAACATTTACTTCCTTTTTATTTACAATTACACACACACACCCATTGAGAATGAGCAAGATAAGCTTTTTTAGCCACTTATTATTCTACATAATAACAGAGCTAGGATTTTTTGCCTCAAACATTTGTTGTCTACACTCCTACTTCAACCCTTTTCTAGTCAAAGCTCTTCCTTCGCTTCATTATATATGACATCTTTCATTTCCCTTCAAAAGAGTCGACCATCATGAATAGTAAAAATAAGGGGCCGTTTGGGACAGCTTAAATATGCGGCGACGTTTTTAAAAACGCCGCCCTAGCGTTTGGAAATCACATTTGAAATGCGTTTTCGAAAACAGCTTGTTTAAGTTATATTATACGCGGATCGCGGGGATATACCCGCGATCCGCGTTTGGGCTCCATATTTTCCTTCGCTACCCTCCTAAGCCCGCAGCCGACCCTCCTTCGAACATTTGGCGTCGATCTCGCCTCCGTCGCTCCTCCGCAGGTAACAAAATGCTTTCCTCGCTCGGCTCCTCCCTTCTTTCCCCTATTTCGCCGAGAGATCTAAGATTTTGGCAAGAAATTTCACTCGATCCATCTGTTTGGAAGTGTTTAGGTGGCTAAAACCTAGATCTATTCTGAATGTGCAAGTACCGCTGGTAAAAATATAGATCCACTGTTTCTGTGATATGTTTGAAGCATCAAGGCAGTTCTCTTCTTTATTCCTCATCCCAACCTTTCGTCGAACAGTGTATATTCACATTAAACGAAATTTGTTTTTTTTCGTTTTATGTTCATATGGTGTCCATGCTATTCAAAGTTACTGATTCTTTGAGGTTATTTCTTGAGGGTAGATGATATTGATGCAATGTTCTGTTCCCTGCCATTTGATTCTTTGAGGGTATTTGTGAGGCTAGTTTGAAAAAAAAGCTATAGATACATTGTATTTCGTCTGTCATTTTAGAGAAAATAACTTTTACAAACAGTATGTGTTTATTTCTGATGCAGAGATATCGTTAAGCAATAGTTTAGTGGTTAGATTTGTAAAAAGATAAGAATTTGGCCATAATCCTGTGAATGCCCCATGATGTTACAAAATTTTACAATATACGAATACTCTCCATGTGTGTTGTCTAACATTTGATTTGACTTATGATACTTTTATTTTATACAATTATATAAAGCCAATCATTTACTATGCATATCGAATGAAGGCTGAAAATGAAATTAAAAAAGGTTGTAGTATCCCAATATAAAATTTCCTCGGTCATAAAAAAAGAAGAAGTTGGCTTAACAACGAATCGTGCACCAATCATTGATGTGTTAGAGAGGGACTATGTAGGCCTTTATGGGTTTCAACTTACTTAATTTATTTTTCTTAGCATAATTAAGAAAGCGAGATTAGTTGTACTTGAACATGAGGCAATGATAGAGTTCAAAGCATGCAACTATCAAAAGGCTGCAGATTGATTATAATTAGAGAAAGAAAAATAAGCATTGATCAACTCAATTGGAGGGTTATAAGAGAATCAAATCCATTTCAATCTTTGCAACCTTTTTTTCTTGCAAATTTAATTTTTATTTCTTACATGTTAGCTGCCAATTATCATAATTTCAATCCAATTTGCAAGCAATAGATTGTTGATAGCCGGTAATATCTACTAACGTTAGTGATTGATTGTTGGTAAATGTATTAAAGGCTAATTTTGACTATCTCTGATATTAATCTCTATTGATGTCACAATAGAAGCATGCAAGTAAAAGGTAGACAGTGATGCCAAATTCACCTTCTGTTGAATCTTGATTTGTCCTTTGGAATTATTTTAGAGCTCTCANTTTTTTTATTTATTTTGTGAAATGCTTATTAACCTCCACACATTGGTTCAATTATGTTGTACTGGATTGTGGCAATACTAATGTCAAACTTATTGTCAAAAACTATCCACATAAATCCTTTCCATTTAATTTTTTGAACCTTCTTGCATAAATTTAAATAAATAGGAATTCATAGATATCGTTGACGAGTCGTTGGATGAATAAATTCTAAATAAGAAAAAATAGATGACACAAATTTATTGCTTATAAAGAAATACCTCTCTCATAGAATCATATGCAAAAAACAAAAAAGAGGCCTCAGATTGCCCCCTTGGCATCAATCAAAGATCTCTAAATAATCAAAAAGAAGATCGATAAATGTTATTTTTTATGTAAACATTTACTTCCTTTTTATTTACAATTACACACACACACCCATTGAGAATGAGCAAGATAAGCTTTTTTAGCCACTTATTATTCTACATAATAACAGAGCTAGGATTTTTTGCCTCAAACATTTGTTGTCTACACTCCTACTTCAACCCTTTTCTAGTCAAAGCTCTTCCTTCGCTTCATTATATATGACATCTTTCATTTCCCTTCAAAAGAGTCGACCATCATGAATAGTAAAAATAAGGGGCCGTTTGGGACAGCTTAAATATGCGGCGACGTTTTTAAAAACGCCGCCCTAGCGTTTGGAAATCACATTTGAAATGCGTTTTCGAAAACAGCTTGTTTAAGTTATATTATACGCGGATCGCGGGGATATACCCGCGATCCGCGTTTGGGCTCCATATTTTCCTTCGCTACCCTCCTAAGCCCGCAGCCGACCCTCCTTCGAACATTTGGCGTCGATCTCGCCTCCGTCGCTCCTCCGCAGGTAACAAAATGCTTTCCTCGCTCGGCTCCTCCCTTCTTTCCCCTATTTCGCCGAGAGATCTAAGATTTTGGCAAGAAATTTCT